>CM019182.2:3855360-4145232 GCA_009739505.2 Apolygus lucorum
GTAGGTAGGTAGATTACGTTCCACACGTTGACACTATCGTTCATGTTTTTTTTCCTTTTTTCACTTAATTGCAGTAGTGGCCAAGAAATTATTTTCTCTAGGTGAACTGCAAAGAAAAAGAGCTCAAACCAACGAAAGAATTGTAAAGCAAAGCTGCTGAAATCTTACAATGAATGGAGGAGTTTACAGAAAGGGTTGAAATATCGACGTTTCGCTGGAAATTCTTCGTGCCTGGAGCAGAACGAGGAAGAAGAAACAAGCAATTTAAAAAGGCAAGACGAAAGAATTGTAAAGCAAAGCTGCCTGAAATCTTACAATGAATGGAGGAGTTTACGTTTAAGCTTTTTTTTTCAAGTTCTCTCGGTTATTCCCCCCAACGACTTTGTTTATTAATTGATTTTCATTTATTTATTTTTAAATAATACAATTGTAGGTAGGTAGATACGTTCCACACGTTGACACTATCGTTCATGTTTTTTTTCCCTTTTTTTCACTTAATTGCAGTATGGCCATGAAATTATTTTCTCCAGGTGAACTACAAAGAAAAAAGCTCAAACAACGAAAGAATTGTAAAGCAAAGCTGCTGAAATCTTACAATGAATGGAGGAGTTTACAGAAAGGGTCGAAAGAAGGATTCCTTCGCAAATAAGCAAAGAGGAAAACTTCAAGACAATTCTCGAAGACTTGTTCGACGTAGCACATAAAGATGCACTAGAAATGCAGCAGAGGAGGTTAAGATGTTCCTGCTACAGCAGAGAAGGAGAGGACGACGAGGATACATTGGCTGGAGTCGATGTCGAATATGCAGAGTCTCAAGCTCCACGTAAGCTTTCTTTCAAGTTCTCTCTGCTATTTCCCCCAACGACTTAGTTTATTAATTGATTTTCTTTTTATTTATTTTTAAATAATACAATTGTAGGTAGGTAGATTACGTTCCACACGTTGACACTATCGTTCAAGTAAGCTTTTTTTTTTCAAGTTCCCTCGGTTATTCCCCCCAACGACTTTGTTTATCAATTGATTTTCATTTTATTTATTTTTAAATAATACAATTGTAGGTAGGTAGATTACGTTCCACACGTTGACACTATCGTTCATGTTTTTTTTTTCCTTTTTTCACTTAATTGCAGTATGGCCAAGAAATTATTTTCTCTAGGTGAACTGCAAAGAAAAAGAGCTCAAACAACGAAAGAATTGTAAAGCAAAGCTGCTGAAATCTTACAATGAATGGAGGAGTTTACAGAAAGGGTCGAAATATCGACGTTCGCTGGAAATTCTTCGTTGCCTGGAGCAGAACGAGGAAGAAGAAACAAGCAATTTAAAAAGGCAAGACGAAAGAATTGTAAAGCAAAGCTGCTGAAATCTTACAATAAATGGAGGAGTTTACGTTTAAGCTTTTTTTTCAAGTTCTCTCGGTTATTCCCCCCAACGACTTTGTTTATTAATTGATTTTCATTTTATTTATTTTTAAATAATACAATTGTAGGTAGGTAGATTACGTTTCACACGTTGACACTATCGTTCATGTTTTTTTTCCTTTTTTCACTTAATTGCAGTATGGCCATGAAATTATTTTCTCCAGGTGAACTACAAAGAAAAAAAGCTCAAACAACGAAAGAATTGTAAAGCAAAGCTGCTGAAATCTTACAATGAATGGAGGAGTTTACAGAAAGGGTCGAAAAGAAGGATTCCTTCGCAAATAAGCAAAGAGGAAAACTTCAATACAATTCTCGAAGACTTGTTCGACGTAGCACATAAAGATGCACTAGAAAATGCAGCAGAGGAGGTTAAGATGTTCCTGCTACAGCAGAGAAGGAGAGGACGACGAGATACATTGGCTGGAGTCGATGTCGAATATGCAGAGTCTCAAGCTCCACGTAAGCTTTTTTTCAAGTTCTCTCTGTTATTTCCCCCAACGACTTAGTTTATTAATTGATTTTCTTTTTATTTATTTTTAAATAATACAATTGTAGGTAGGTAGATTACGTTCCACACGTTGACACTATCGTTCAAGTAAGCTTTTTTTTTTCAAGTTCTCTCGGTTATTCCCCCCAACGACTTTGTTTATCAATTGATTTTCATTTTATTTATTTTTAAATAATACAATTGTAGGTAGGTAGATTACGTTCCACACGTTGACACTATCGTTCATGTTTTTTTTTCCTTTTTTCACTTAATTGCAGTATGGCCAAGAAATTATTTTCTCTAGGTGAACTGCAAAGAAAAAGAGCTCAAACAACGAAAGAATTGTAAAGCAAAGCTGCTGAAATCTTACAATGAATGGAGGAGTTTACAGAAAGGGTCGAAATATCGACGTTCGCTGGAAATTCTTCGTTGCCTGGAGCAGAACGAGGAAGAAGAAACAAGCAATTTAAAAGGCAAGACGAAAGAATTGTAAAGCAAAGCTGCTGAAATCTTACAATGAATGGAGGAGTTTACGTTTAAGCTTTTTTTTCAAGTTCTCTCGGTTATTCCCCCCAACGACTTTGTTTATTAATTGATTTTCATTTTATTTATTTTTAAATAATACAATTGTAGGTAGGTAGATTACGTTCCACACGTTGACACTATCGTTCATGTTTTTTTTCCTTTTTTCACTTAATTGCAGTATGGCCATGAAATTATTTTCTCCAGGTGAACTACAAAGAAAAAAGCTCAAACAACGAAAGAATTGTAAAGCAAAGCTGCTGAAATCTTACAATGAATGGAGGAGTTTACAGAAAGGGTCGAAAAGAAGGATTCCTTCGCAAATAAGCAAAGAGGAAAACTTCAAGACAATTCTCGAAGACTTGTTCGACGTAGCACATAAAGATGCACTAGAAAATGCAGCAGAGGAGGTTAAGATGTTCCTGCTACAGCAGAGAAGGAGAGGACGACGAGATACATTGGCTGGAGTCGATGTCGAATATGCAGAGTCTCAAGCTCCACGTAAGCTTTTTTTCAAGTTCTCTCTGTTATTTCCCCCAACGACTTAGTTTATTAATTGATTTTCTTTTTATTTATTTTTAAATAATACAATTGTAGGTAGGTAGATTACGTTCCACACGTTGACACTATCGTTCAAGTAAGCTTTTTTTTTTCAAGTTCTCTCGGTTATTCCCCCCAACGACTTTGTTTATCAATTGATTTTCATTTTATTTATTTTTAAATAATACAATTGTAGGTAGGTAGATTACGTTCCACACGTTGACACTATCGTTCATGTTTTTTTTTTCCTTTTTTCACTTAATTGCAGTATGGCCAAGAAATTATTTTCTCTAGGTGAACTGCAAAGAAAAAGAGCTCAAACAACCAAAGAATTGTAAAGCAAAGCTGCTGAAATCTTACAATGAATGGAGGAGTTTACAGAAAGGGTCGAAATATCGACGTTCGCTGGAAATTCTTCGTTGCCTGGAGCAGAACGAGGAAGAAGAAACAAGCAATTTAAAAAGGCAAGACGAAAGAATTGTAAAGCAAAGCTGCTGAAATCTTACAATGAATGGAGGAGTTTACGTTTAAGCTTTTTTTTCAAGTTCTCTCGGTTATTCCCCCCAACGACTTTGTTTATTAATTGATTTTCATTTTATTTATTTTTAAATAATACAATTGTAGGTAGGTAGATTACGTTCCACACGTTGACACTATCGTTCATGTTTTTTTTTCCTTTTTTCACTTAATTGCAGTATGGCCATGAAATTATTTTCTCCAGGTGAACTACAAAGAAAAAAAGCTCAAACAACGAAAGAATTGTAAAGCAAAGCTGCTGAAATCTTACAATGAATGGAGGAGTTACAGAAAGGGTCGAAAAGAAGGATTCCTTCGCAAATAAGCAAAGAGGAAAACTTCAAGACAATTCTCGAAGACTTGTTCGACGTAGCACATAAAGATGCACTAGAAAATGCAGCAGAGGAGGTTAAGATGTTCCTGCTACAGCAGAGAAGGAGAGGACGACGAGATACATTGGCTGGAGTCGATGTCGAATATGCAGAGTCTCAAGCTCCACGTAAGCTTTTTTTCAAGTTCTCTCTGTTATTTCCCCAACGACTTAGTTTATTAATTGATTTTCTTTTTATTTATTTTTAAATAATTACAATTGTAGGTAGGTAGATTACGTTCCACACGTTGACACTATCGTTCAAGTAAGCTTTTTTTTTTCAAGTTCTCTCGGTTATTCCCCCCAACACTTTGTTTTATCAATTGATTTTCATTTTATATATTTTTAAATAATACAATTGTAGGGTAGGTAGATTACGTTCCACACGTTGACACTATCGTCATGTTTTTTTTCCTTTTTCACTTAATTGCAGTATGGCCAAGAAATTATTTTCTCTAGGTGAACTGCAAAGAAAAAGAGCTCAAACAACGAAAGAATGTAAAGCAAAGCTGCTGAAATCTTACAATGAATGGAGGAGTTTACAGAAAGGGTCGAAATATTGACGTTCGCTGGAAATTCTTCGTTGCCTGGAGCAGAACGAGGGAAGAAGAAACAAGCAATTTTAAAAGGCAAGACGAAAGAATTGTAAAGCAAAGCTGCTGAAATCTTACAATGAATGGAGTTTACGGTTTAAGCTTTTTTTTTCAAGTTCTCTCAGTTATTCCCCCCAACGACTTTGTTTATTAATTGATTCTCATTTTGTGAGCTGCCGCTCACTGAATCATCACCAAATTCAGTAGCGGAGCTGAGCTAAATTTAGCTTCCCTCCTGAAGCCCATAGAACAGAGGGACGCCACCTCCATCTCGGCGTCCCAACTCCCCAGAAGAGCGAGACCAGCTGACATCTCGACGCAGCCAATCAGAGACCTCCACGCACAACACCTCAGTGGAGGGGTGGGGAGCTACAACAGAATTTCCAGACAAGCGTTGGCGGCGTCGCCTCACTCCCCTACCAACCGTCAACAGTTTCGGTCGCAGCGCGCTCGACCCCACGATCCGATTCTGTCTACCCCCCCTTGTCTACCTTGTGCGCACGATTCAACCACGAAGTCGCAACCCTTATCAAGTCGCGAATCCCTGCAACGACCTCGAGCTACAGAGGATCCCGACCTTCATCATACTCCACTGACCGGCAGATTTCCTCAGGGCCCTGTCCGCGTAAGTGCACGAACCAACCATACTTTAGTAACATCTTTGGCCAAAGTAGTGCGGTGCTTAGAATAAATCTTAAACTATACGATATACTTTATACTTGAACTGAACTGCCTCATTTGGATTTTTGACTTGGATATTGGAAACTGATTAACGAGATTTGGAATATTGAATGTATTGAAAACGCATGGAACTTTGAACGAAACCATTATACTTTTGAACATGTCACGAATGTGTCACCACTGAGTCGCCCTTCAGGCTGTAACGTTTACAAAATATTGAACTGTTCCTATTAATAAAACTAAGCTGTTAGTTGTATTTGCTGCTTTTCTTTCAACTTCTCCCTGGTTCAGGTAACACAATCGAGGAACGTGCGTGACACACCTCAAGTTTGCAAATTCCCTTCAGGAAACATCATTTACGCCCCTCAGGCCGGACACACTGGTGATCCGTGGTTAATTTATGCGCCCTTCAGGCCGTCACGATTTCGACACAACTTCACTACGGAACTTCTAAATTGATTTGCGCCTCGCCACAGGTAATTATAAACACCCTTAATTTCAACCTAGTAATGAGTGTTTTGGTAATTGTTTTTCTCCCCCACAGAACTCATCGACACAGTCGCACACGGGTTAATGACATAGATAGGAATTTTATTCCCTTCCCTGTCGTTAGCACGTGAGTATCTGGCTTGCAAATTGTTGGCAGCGGTAGAACTCGTTCTCATCACTGGCATTCGGTTTGCAACAACAGGC
The DNA here is from genome assembly GCA_009739505.2 of Apolygus lucorum. Lineage (NCBI taxonomy): Eukaryota > Metazoa > Arthropoda > Insecta > Hemiptera > Miridae > Apolygus > Apolygus lucorum. The sequence goes on from CM019182.2 coordinate 3,861,181, forward strand.
TTACAAATTGGTGGCAGCGAGTGGGATTTCTTGTGAGTTCGGCTTACACGAACCCAAAAACGAAGTAGGTCTGTTGTCGACACGAGTTCAACATTTAACGTAGAGTCTACCAAAACACGTTACCTGAACCAGAAAAGTAAAACTAGGTAGGATGTGCATCCAACTTTTGTAATTACAGGAAAAGTGACACAGATTCGCCATATTCGCCTTCAGCCTTGATCAACACGAGGAGACTTCTCTTCTCGTAGTATACCTTAACTTCAACACACATTCGACACAACACACGTTACTGACTTTTCTGCCTAAGTGGTAGTCTAGGTTAATTTACACACAGCTACCAGAGTAGACACAAACTCGCCACGATGTCATTGAACCTCTCCGGTGCCAGTGAACGGGGGGCTGGAACACATTCGTCCTCCGGCACGGAGGCGGTAGAGACCATGACGCAGACCATGAGGGAGATGAATATACTCCTTCAGAGGTTCAACACAGTAACGCACGAACATGACAGGGAGGACATACCGCGCTCGGTATTCCTCGAGATAGAACCTTGGGACCCAGATGCTCTAGGTGCCCTAAATGTAGTCTCATTTTTTGCCAATTTTGACACAATCACGACAGGTCTAACGTCGCCACAGTGGTACAGACTCCTCCGCACGAAAGCCCGCGGGGTAGCTAAGCAATTCTTGATAGACCGGGACGATACACCGGATGTTGATAACGTGTACGAAACCGTAAGGGACGACATGCTGAGGTGGTTTCAAAAGGAAAACCCCCAACACGCTGCCGCTCTGTTATGGACCGTCAAACGGAACGCATCCGAGACCCTGCGCCAGTTCGCGGATCGTGTACGCGGCTTAGCCCGCTGCGCCGTAGTGGAAGAGGGGGCGCGCTTACACCGCCACGATCGGAACGATTGGGTTGAGAGGAAGACCCTGAACGCATTCATACGCGGGATAGGGAAGAACATCAGCGCACTACTACTCACGAATCGACCCCGTTGCATTCAGGATGCGCTCAGTAAAGCCGAGGAGCTTGAAGAAACGCTAGACGACACGACAGACATAGAAGAGAGATGGGACTTGGCGGCCGTCACAAATGATAGAGAATGCTATAATTGTGGTAGCCACGAACATTTCGCCGCCAGGTGCCCCCGAAAGGACGACCACGCACCCCGATACAACCGACACAAGGACGAAGAACGCCGCCGGGATAGACCGAACGAACACACGAACGAGGATAAACCTATCCCGCGCTACCCATGCATGTTCTGTGCCGATCGGAACCATTTTCCCGTGAGTTGCCCATTCAGCCCACACAAAACGATCTTTTGTGACTTTTGCGGGATGAGGGAACATTTGGAGGCCGACTGTCTGAAGAAGAAGAGACTCCTACCCGTATCCCAACCCGCCATGGCACCTGCGCACACGATGGAGGTAGCTCGCTACAAGAAGCCCAACGAAGATGCACACATTCCCGCAATAGAAGTCCCAATGACGCGCACGACTGAAGATCACTGTCGGTTTGGGCCCCGAAGAACGATATATGACAGTCGACACGGGAGCTAGCCTGTCGGTCTTGTCAACGCCTGTGAAGGGGGTAAAACTCCTTCCCACGCGCACGATCGCATGGGGGGCCGACGGTATGCCATTGCACTTCGCGGGAGAACAACGCCTGCACACACGAATCGGGGGGTGTTCTTTTGAACACACTTTCCTCGTTTTCTCACGAAAGAGTGCCACATTGGACTTGCTGGGACTTGATGTTTTGCGAAGGGTTCCAATCACATTCACCACGGGACCCGAAATGAAGTACCACACACCAGAGGGACCCATTCGACCATACACCCCCGTCGACATGATCGACGAGCCCTACAATGTGGGGGTGGTGTTGCGACCGGAGGGGCGGGAAACCGGGTTGTTTGCTGATCGTAGATTTGAACACGACACAGACACACCCCTCCCTAGTACCTCTTCGGTAGCAACAGCCACCTTCAACACGATTGAATGTGATCGCTCTACCTTCGAAGTAGCGATTGACACACCACACGTCCCAACTACCTCCAGCACGCCAAACAACGGATCGGGTGGATTGAAGTTTTGGACTCGACATTTCGGTGGAACTACAACGCCCATCGACACACCCGTCGACATACCCGACATCACGTCATCGCATGGTATCGACATATCCGTCGTCACGTCATCGCATGGTATCGACACACCCGTCGTCACGTCGTCACATGGTATCGACACACCCGTCGACATGACGTCACACGGTATCGACACACCCGTCGACATGACGTCACACGGTATCGACACACCCATCGACACGTCGTCACACGGTATCGACACACCCGTCGACATGACGTCACACGATATCGACACACCCATCGACACGTCGTCGCACGATGTCGACACACCAATCGACACATCCATCTGTCGTACTACTACACCTCTTGAACTACTCAGGAAGACGCTCCAAACACCCACCATGGAACTGATGAGCGAAACTTTACAAATTGGTGGCAGCGGTGGGATCAATGTAATTCAAGAAGCAAGCGATGAAGAAGAGTGGGAAGAATTACCCACGGACCAATGGGACCCACCCCTACCCGAATTTGAATCAGTCCTCAATAACAAGCTACAACACCTCGATGAAGCAGACGCTGAACCAACGAGGGAGGTGCTGAGCCGATTTAAGGATCTGTTCAACCCTCCTACGGGAGAAGGATGTAGCCTCAACGTTTCGCACGAAATTATCACTACGCAACCCACTGTTGCCCAACAAAAGCCTTATCCAGTTCCGCACGCATTACGAGAAGTCGTCGAAACCCAGATAAAAGATATGTTGTCGTCAGGGGTCATCAGCGCGTCAACTAGCCCGTGGTGCGCACCAGTCCTCTTAGTGAAGAAGAAGACACCGCCGGGGGAGAAACAACTTTGGCGTTTTTGCACAGACTTTCGTCAGTTAAACAAAATCACTAAAGGAGATGCCTACCCCCTCCCACGTTTGCAGGAAACGCTCTCGATGCTCGGACGATGCCGCTGGTTCTCAACCATCGATCTGATATCTGGGTACCACCAGATTCCGGTACACCCAGATTCGAAGGAAAAGACGGCTTTTTCGGTTCTCGGACGTCATTTTGAATACGAGAAGATGCCATTCGGATTGAAAAACGCACCGGCAACATTTCAGCGCGTCATGAATGACACTCTTGACGGCGTTTTGGGTAATAATTGCCTCGTCTATTTAGACGATGTGATAATCTTTTCTGCGACACGAGAGGAACATCTGGAAAAATTGGTACAGGTCTTCGACCGACTGACCGAAGCGAGATTACAGGTGAACCTCGCTAAGTGCGAGTTCCTAAAGAATGAGGTTCGATTTTTAGGTCACCGTATTACACCTGACGGAATCTTGACCGAACCCGAAAAGATAAGCGCCATCAAACAATTCCCTGTACCTACCTCGAAGCTCAAATTACAGTCGTTCCTGGGACTTGCCGGTTTTTACCGTCGCTTCATCCCGAAGTATTCGGAAATAGTGGTCCCCATAACTGACCTGCTCAAGAAAGACGCACCCTTCGAATGGACTGACCGACAACAAAAGGCCTTCGACGAGCTCAAGGGCAAGTTGACCGCCGAGCCCGTCTTAGCGTACCCTGACCTGACAAAACCCTTCATTCTTGCAACCGACGCATCCGGCTCCGCTTTGGGGGCCGTCCTCTCACAAAATTTTGATGGGGAAGAGAGGCCCGTGGCCTACGCAAGTAGAAAATTAAGCGGTGCGGAAACAAGATACTCAGTCACGGAACGGGAACTCCTCGCAGTTGTATGGGCCGTCCGCCACTTTCAAGAATATTTACTCGGACAAACATTTGAACTTCAAACGGATCATATGGCTCTCACCGCCGCCATGCACCTCCGCGACCCTACCTCACGCATCGGCCGCTGGATCCTGCAGTTGGCTGAATATGATTTCGTAGCAAGATACCGTCCCGGATCACAAATGGGACACGCAGACGGACTAAGTCGGGGAGATATTGCCGTCATAACACTCGAATTTCCACGCGAATTGATGATCGCGGCACAGAATTTGGATACCTGGGTCCAAACCCTTGTCCTGAACCGACAACAAGAAAACTTACGCAACACCAATGGAGTTTGGGAAACTCAAGTTCGTCACGATGGACGTCACGAGTGGGTGCCGCTCGTTCCGAGCTCGCTCCGCGAGTGGTTAATCGACCGTTGTCACAAGAACGAGTGGGCTGGACATCCCGGTGCGGAAGTTACAGAAAAGCATGTTCGGAAACTGGGAATTTGGCCCGGATTGTCCAGGGATGTACGTGAAAACGTTCGACGATGCGAAGCATGTCTCCGCCGAAACACACCGCCTAACCTCAAGAACCCGATACAAAAACCACTTCTCCCCGAGCGACCCGGCCAAATAGTTGGGATCGACTTTGTGGGACCAATTTCTACTGGAGCCTCGACGAAATACTTACTGACTGTCGTAGACCATTTTACCAAATACGCAGAAGCCTACATCACGACCGACTGCACAGCCTCAACGGTGGCAAGAAATCTGGCGAACCGATACATCCCGGTACATGGTGTTCCCGAACGATTGGTTTCCGATCGAGGAACTGCATTCACGGCCGGATCGACTCGAGCCTTGTGTGAAACATGGGGTATTAGGCAAGTGTTTACCACCGCCTATCACCCAGAAAGCAATGGAGTATGTGAACGGTTTCACCGCACGCTAACCAACATCCTAGCGAAGATCACGAAGAAAACGAAGGATTGGGAGACTATGCTTCCCATAGCTCTTGCGGCGTACCGATCCGCTCCACACAAGAGTACCGGATTTTCACCAAACTTTCTGACATTCGGACGTGAAATACGACTTCCCAACGAGACCTTGCAGGGATTAAAACCCCGTGCTGACGAAACCACGCTTATGAAGAACCTACGAACCGCTCGTGAGGCGACCCAACAGTGTCTTCACGAAGCATGGAAAAGACGAAGTGACGCCATCAACGCCCGAAGATCATTACGATCGTTCGCGACAGGAGACGCGGTCTATTTGAAGGAAGTTCAGCCACCTACCGGAATCGTGAAAAAGTTCTGGAGTCCGTGGTCTGGACCCTGGATAATATTGCGAAAACTGTCCGACGTCACGTATGAGATTCGGGATTTACCCGACATACGGACACAGACAGTACACATCAACCGACTAAAACCAGCCTTTGTATTAGGCGTTCCCGACGAGACATTCATCGACCCTGTTGACATTAAACCAACCCCGCACGAGACGACGACTCCAGCACCAGTAGAAGAAGTACCTGAAACAGAAAGGAAGGACATATTAGAAGAATATGAATGGGAAACACGAGTTAAAGTGGAAATGCCTACATCTCCGTCAACCAGCGCGCACGTCGGAACACCACCAGACGAGGCACACGCACTGGAAGGGACCTCTCGAAGAACATCGACCCGACTGAACGACTCAGTGGGCACGGACCATCTCAGAGACGCGGATCACCATTTTGATCGCTCTTCTGAAACCCAGATGACCTGTGCACACGATCGCCAGAAGGATCTCTGCGCTCGGGAGGCACAAGATCGCCACGACAACGCACGAGATCGCAACGACAACGCACGTGATCGCCACGACAACGCACATGATCGCCACGATAATGCGCATGATCGTCACGACATCACACGAAATCGTCACGATCAACCAGAACATCGGTACGACACCTCTCACCATGAAACTGACTCCGAAGAAGAAGAGTTTAAGGACGCAGAAAACGATCCATCACGCAAACGCCCAAAGGGAGATGAACCTGAAACTCCTGCACGCTATACTCTAAGAAAAAGGGAGTCTAATGTAAATTACCGACAACTCCACTTAGGTAAACGACAAACTGACTAACTCTTAGGGACATACACACGACATGGACTGACAAACGACTTACCTTGGATCCTTCAGATCACCCGACTTACCTTGGATCCTTCAGATCACCCGACTTACCTTGGATCCTTCAGATCAACACGATTTATTCTCTCACGGCCCTACTTAGGCCAGTCAAAATTTTGAAGTACCAAAATTGCATGAAAATCCAGTAAATTCATTTTGTCACTTTTTCTAGGCAGGATGTCACATAGGGTTCTTTTTCTCTGTTGTTGTAGGATGTCGCAAAAGCAGTTAGAGGCGAAAGTTCTGGAGGGACCCACCGCACCAGACCCGTTAGTCATCCACATGCGGAACTGCGTGGAAGCCATCAGTCTTCAACTGGACGACCAGCAGAGCGGCTTCGTGGGAACCCCCGAACCTGACCCCGACCCCCAAGACCATCTCGAAAGTCTCGCCAACTTCATTCGCTTCGCGATGGGAGGCGATACTGAGACTGTGCGTCAGTACAACGGACGAGCTGCACTCCTGAAAACCTTGGAGGTAGCCAAATGGATTCCTGTCTACCAAAGGATCCAGCAGGAACGCGACTTCCTACGGAATTGCAGGGACCAGTGGTTGAAGGATCGAGAGGAGCTCGTACGAGAGAGGAATGCCGCTTTGGCCGACTTGGAGAGGGCCAAGGCACAGACTGCTGCAGAGCCACCTGCGGCGAGGACTGAAGAGTCAGAGGCACCCGTCCAGACCTCCGCAGAGCCACCTGCGGCGAGGACTGTAGGAGCTGGTACGGCGTTGGTCCACTCCGACCCGGCCACGCCGGAGCCACTCAACGTGCCGTATGGGGAAAGTGAGTCGTCGCCCGAGTCTCTGGTCCAGTCACGACCGACTCGTGGCCGACGGCGGCTCACCTCTTCCCCAAACTCAAGCCCGGCACCGGACTTCCTGCCCACGCCCATCCGTGAGCCTCAGGTCGTCCTAGAAGACGTCAAGGGAAAGAAGGAGCTGCCCAAGATCCTGTTGAGGGTTGCGAGGAAGCGGAAGCCAGAATGTCCTGTATGCACGCGGACCGTAGCGAAGCTCTACACCTTTCGCTGCCCCGCGTGCAAGGAATTCTGGCAGCGCCTGATCACGCTCCACCGCCAAGGCAAACACCTCCCTGCCTGCGCTCACAACGACCTCCGCCGCAACCCCACCGCCTGCCGAGGCTGCAGAAGGCAGCAGTACGAGCTCGAGCTCAGGAGGGCGCACCCTTCCCTTCCACTCCCGATACCCAGTGTCATCTTCGACGACACTGGCTTCCGGAGGGAGGGGGGGTGTGAGCTGCCGCTCACTGAATCATCACCAAATTCAGTAGCGGAGCTGAGCTAAATTTAGCTTCCCTCCTGAAGCCCATAGAACAGAGGGACGCCACCTCCATCTCGGCGTCCCAACTCCCCAGAAGAGCGAGACCAGCTGACATCTCGACGCAGCCAATCAGAGACCTCCACGCACAACACCTCAGTGGAGGGGTGGGGAGCTACAACGGAATTTCCAGACAAGCGTTGGCGGCGTCGCCTCACTCCCCTACCAACCGTCAACAGTTTCGGTCGCAGCGCGCTCGACCCCACGATCCGATTCTGTCTACCCCCCCTTGTCTACCTTGTGCGCACGATTCAACCACGAAGTCGGCAACCCTTATCAAGTCGCGAATCCCTGCAACGACCTCGAGCTACAGAGGATCCCGACCTTCATCATACTCCACTGACCGGCAGATTTCCTCAGGGCCCTGTCCGAGTAAGTGCACGAACCAACCATACTTTAGTAACATCTTTGGCCAAAGTAGTGCGGTGCTTAGAATAAATCTTAAACTATACGATATACTTTATACTTGAACTGAACTGCCTCATTTGGATTTTTGACTTGGATATTGGAAACTGATTAACGAGATTTGAAATATTGAATGTATTGAAAACGCATGGAACTTTGAACGAAACCATTATACTTTTGAACATGTCACGAATGTGTCACCACTGAGTCGCCCTTCAGGCTGTAACGTTTACAAAATATTGAACTGTTCCTATTAATAAAACTAAGCTGTTAGTTGTATTTGCTGCTTTTCTTTCAACTTCTCCCTGGTTCAGGTAACACAATCGAGGAACGTGCGTGACACACCTCAAGTTTGCAAATTCCCTTCAGGAAACATCATTTACGCCCCTCAGGCCGGACACACTGGTGATCCGTGGTTAATTTATGCGCCCTTCAGGCCGTCACGATTTCGACACAACTTCACTACGGAACTTCTAAATTGATTTGCGCCTCGCCACAGGTAATTATAAACACCCTTAATTTCAACCTAGTAATGAGTGTTTTGGTAATTGTTTTTCTCCCCCACAGAACTCATCGACACAGTCGCACACGGGTTAATGACATAGATAGGAATTTTATTCCCTTCCCTGTCGTTAGCACGTGAGTATCTGGCTTGCAAATTGTTGGCAGCGGTAGAACTCGTTCTCATCACTGGCATTCGGTTTGCAACAACAGGCTTACAGAATTATGTCATTTATTCGGAATTTTGGCGATTTATGTCATTTAATCGAAAAATTGACATTTTATGTAATTTTAGTACGTCATTTAACATTTATGTCATTTACTCATCTCTGGTGATGATTCTTGACAAAAACTAAAACCCTACTCAACTGAAACCCTATGAGGAAGTATTGAAGGTGTCTTCATCCCCTCCACAATCGGTTCCATCTCGGAGTAGTTCGATTCCAAACTGGTTCTGGAATGTGCGCACAAACCCCTAAAGCCAATATGGACCCTCTAAAGGACATACGTGGATCCAACGTTAAAAATTCCATGGAAGTCCCCACTTGATTCTCGACATAGGTAGTGTAGGTATTAATTAAAAATCACTTTAAGGTTAGGAATACAATAAGTTTGACTAAGATCGAATGATTCAGGTTCTTTTGTTATCAGAGTTTGAGATTTCAAGGTATTTGTAGGTTTCCACTTCACTCACGTTAGGTAGGAAAAAGAAACATCTTACTCATATTACTGTGACCTCAATGGCTCTGGCTAGCGACAAAACCGAAGAAGAAAATTATAGGGACTGCAGGCATTGAGGTTGTTGACATTTTAATAACTTAATTTCGTTTTAATAACATTCAATAACATTACTCGAGTGCTGTCACAGGTGTTATGTAAAACATATCACCTAACGAATTCCATAAAATACCAATCAATCACCTTTTACCTTCCTTTGAATCCTCTTAAAGACTGGCGAACTACCAGCCATTGACTGAGAACCTACCAATGGCCACGCGAAGAACTACTCTTAATGGACCACAGCAAGAGACAAGAAGAAGAAATGGTGATGTTAGAAAAGGATAGTGATAGTTTTCCATTGCGGAGTGTAGTATGTGGTGTACTGGATAATAAGGTGATAGTTGAGGAGAAGTGATTATTGAAGAAGACCACCGTAAAATAACATTTGATGAAATGATTGGGGAAAAGATGATGCTGACCGGCGAAGAGGCGATTATTGGAGAAGACCATATCAAGAAAGAAGAATCATCTGAATCAGACCTCATGGTTGAGGAGGAGATGATTATTGAAGAAGAATTGTTCGAAGAGATGATGATTACAGAAAACATCAAGAAAGAGGTCAATCACTCATCGTCTTCAATCGTCACAGATGTTGCAGAATGTTGGGTAGTCCTGAGGAACTTGACAGAAGATGAAATCTTCAGGTGGTCATCCAGGAACGATGAGGATCTGCCATCTGGTGACTTGGAATGCGGAGTTGAACGATCAAGTGAGTTACCCGAAGTCAGTGCAAATTTTGAACACATTGTCAGAGAGCAAATTGAAGTCGAGTGTCACTCAGGCAAGAAATTTTATAACTGCAATTACTGTGATTTGAGATGTAGAAATCTATCTAGTCTGAAGAGACACTTGAGGACTCACACTGACGAGAAGCCCTATAATTGCAGTTACTGTGATTACAGTTGCACAGATAAATTTGGTCTAAAGAGTCACTTGAGGACTCACACTGGAGAGAAGCCCTACAACTGCAGTCATTGTGAATACAGATCATCGTCGCTAAGTGGTCTGAAGAGTCACATGAGGGCCCACACTGGCGAGAAACCTTATAACTGCAAATACTGTGAATACAGATCAGCATCATTGAGTAGCCTGAAGCGCCACTTGAGAACTCACACTGGAGAGAAGCCCGATAACTGCAATCATTGTGAATACAGATCATCGTCTCTGAGTGGTCTGAATAGTCACATGAGAACCCACACTGACAACAAGACCTTTGCCTGTAAATCTTGTGATTTCAGATGTAGAAATCAATTTAGTCTGAAGAGACACTTGAAGACTCACACTGGTGAGAAGCCCTACAACTGCAGTCTCTGTGAATACAGATCAGCATCATCGAGTGGTCTGAAGAGTCACTTGAGGACTCACACTGGAGAGAAGCCCTACAACTGCAGTCTCTGTGAATACAGGTCAGCATCATCGAGTGGTCTGAAGAAACACTTGAGGACTCACACTGGAGAGAAGCCCTACAACTGCAGACTCTGTGAATACAGATCAGTATCATCGATCCGTCTGAAGTGCCACATGAGGACCCACACTGGAGAGAAGCCCTACAACTGCAGTCACTGTGAATTCAGATCATCTTCCCAACATGGTCTGCAGTATCACATGAGTACTCACACTGGAGAGAAGCCCTACAGCTGCAGTCACTGTGAATACAGATCAGCATCATCGAGTAGTCTGAAGAGTCACTTGAGGACTCACACTGGAGAGAAGCCCTACAACTGCAGTCTCTGTGAACACAGGTCAGCATCATCGAGTGGTCTGAAGAAACACTTGAGGACTCACACTGGAGAGAAGCCCTACAACTGCAGTCTCTGTGAATACAGATCAGTATCATCGATCGGTCTGAAGTGCCACATGAGGACCCACACTGGAGAGAAGCCCTACAACTGCAGTCACTGTGAATTCAGATCATCTTCCCAACATGGTCTGCAGTATCACATGAGTACTCACACTGGAGAGAAGCCCTACAGCTGCAGTCACTGTGAATACAGATCAGCATCATCGAGTGTTCTGAAGAGTCACTTGAGGACTCACACTGGAGAGAAGCCCTACAACTGCAGTCTCTGTGAATACAGATCAGCATCATCGAGTGGTCTGAAGAGACACTTGAGAACTCACACTGGCTTGACGCCCTACAACTGCAATTACTGTGAATACAGAACCGCATTTCGGTACAGTATGAAGTCTCACATGAAGATTCATATGGGTGAGAAGCTCTAGACCTGTAGTTATTTTGTTTTCAAATCTTGATCTCCTACAGTAGTCTCAAAACTCACTTAAGGATCCTCACTGGCTACAAGCCTTTTGTGGTAGTAGTTGGTTCAATTACAATTCCAGAACTCAAAATTGTCAGAAGGCTCATGACAGGCTTTACATTGGTCAGAGCCCATGCGTCTGTAACTGCTGTGAACTCAGAGGTTTTTATTTATTATCACCTTTGGATTCACATGAATGACTAATAAAATTCACTGGCGTGGAAGTCTTCATCTGTAATAGCAGAGAAAACAGAAATACAGAGGTCGCAACGAACTGGATGTGGCTGGAGATTCACTCGTCGACTCGCTCTGGTGAGAAATCTAGAGAGGCGTCTGGAGATCCAGCGGCTCATCCTCGACCCAAGCGCTCCCAGCGGCCTTCCTGCTAACTCTCTTATCTCCTCTGTTTCCAGGGACTAGTACCTATCCTACTAGAGTATCCTACTAGTGATCTTCATGTCTGTTTCTCCCTTTTTCCTCAACTCCACTTCCATCCGGGTTAGCATTAACTTTTGCTTCCGAGTCTACCAAGGTAGCGGAAGCTTTGTTTTCACTTTTCAAGGACGAAAAAAAAGTTCTCCAAAATCAAAATTTTCACTCGCGTTTTGCGTTTTAGACCTTTCTGAACAATTTTGGTTCCGTGTCTGTGTGTCTGTCTGTCTGTCATGAATTCCGTGTAACACGCATAACTATACGAAGTTATTGTCCGATTTCTAAGAAATTTTCAGGGATTGTGCGGGTTGGTGTGTAGACGGTCCCCTATGAAAATCATCATCCCCGGACTGATAGAAGCGACTGCGCATGCGCAAACGTGAATTCCTTGTAACGGCCATAACTTCTACATTTTCCATCCGATTTCAATGAAATTTTCAGGGATGTTAGAGATTAGTGGTTAGATGGTCCCCTATGAAAATCACCACCTTCGGGCTGATAGTAGCCACTGCGCATGCGCAAACGTGAATTTCCTTGTAACGGCCATAATTTCTACATTTTCCATCCGATTTCAATGGCATTTTCAGGGATGTTAGAGATTAGTATTTAAATGGTCCCTTATGAAAATCACCACCTTCGGGCTGATAGTAGCCACTGCGCATGCGCAAACTTGAATATCCTGTAAACGGCCATAATTTCTACATTTTCCATCCGATTTCAATGAAATTTTCAGGGATGTTACAGACTAGTATTTGAATGATCCCCTATGAAAATCATCACCTTCGGACCGATAGTAGCCACTGCGCATGCGCAAACGTGAATTTCCTTGTAACGTCCATAACTTCTACATTTTCCACCCGATTTCAATGAAATTTTCAGGGATTATGTGGATTGGGTTGTAGATAGTCCCCTATGAAAATCATCATCCCCGGACTCATAGAAGCGACTGCGCATGCGCAAACGTAAATTCCATGTAACAGCCATAACTTCAACTGTCCCCCAGGGGTCGCGGGTTCGAATCCCAGCCGAGGCTAAGTATTTTTTTGATCTAATCACATACATCTACTCACTTTATTTTTCATCCGAATTTGATGAAATTTACTAGGATTGTCCAGATTAGCGTGTAGATGGTCCCCTATGAGGGTAGTGAAAGGTACTTAGAGATTGGTGTTTTGAGATTAATGCATCTGATCATCTATATAATCGGGTTATGGATACGAGGAAGCTATGTGCCACACCCACTTGGCAGACGTTTTTTTTTAAATCTAATCACATACATCTACTCACTTAGTTTTTCATCCGAATTTGATGAAATTTTCTAGGATTGTCCAGATTAGCGTGTAGATGGTCCCCTATGAGGGTAGTGGAAGGTATTTAGAGATTGGTGTTTTGAGATTAACTACTACCTATGCATCGGATCATCTATATAATCGGGTTATGGATACGAGGAAGCTATGTGCCACACCCACTTGGCAGACGTTTTTCTGTTGCTATAATCTATTGCTAACTTCACCCCGGTTTTTTTTAGACGATTGCAATAGCTTCATTTTTTGGAAAATTCGCTGCAAGTGCCTTCAGTTACCGAAGAATGAAGCTTGTCTTGTAAAAACAATTACCTATTTTTTTTAGGTAGATGTACTTAGGAAAGAAAAAGGTTTTTTATTGACCTGGACTACCTACCTCCAACCATTGATGAGACCTCAACGAAGTTCATCATGCACCATCTATTATTATTATTACAAACTCAAATTGAGCGTGAGAATGAGATAAGAGAGTTAGCAGGAAGGCCGCTGTGAGCGCTTGTGTCGAGGACGAGCCGCTGGATCTCCAGACGCCTCTGAAATCTAGCAGCTGTTTTAGATGTGTTCAGTACAAAACTAATGAAGGATCACTACAATGTAAGCCGCCCCTAGCCCTGAAGGGGTTAGGAAATAACGTTGTGCTGAAATAATGTGAAAAGGGACAAGAAAGAGCAATAATTGCGCAACTTAAAGTTAGGTAGAAAATTATACTTAACTGGAAGAGCAACAGTTGCGGCGGTCGAGGTAGGCAATCTGCGATGTTCAACCTGAAAATGAGCAATTTCCCTGAAGGGGCTTCACCGCAATGCTCGGCAAAAGGAAGAGAAAAAGGAATGCAATGCGTCGTTGCGCAATTTAACTAAAATTGTCCTACAACGTTCCTAATGGTGAAGTTACTGGTATGTATTGTTTTACTCTGAATTTACTTGACCACTTGGAGGAAATTTCAGGTGTTGCTGTAATGAAAACTCACGAAAATTGCAATTCAGTGTGTGTAATGTTTAGCTTTTTTAAACAATGCAACGAAATGTTCAATATAAAAGTTGTGAAATAATAAAATGGTAAAACGACAACGATTGAGTACTTTCAATAAATCCTTGTGCAACGTTATGGTAAGTATGAGTAGCATATAAGTTGTAGGAACAATGGTACTACTAGAAATGAATAAGGTTATCTTTACAAGACGAAAATCAAGTTGCTTAACGGCAAATTGAGCAATGGTATGAAAATAGGTAACAACGATTTGTCTCTGTCCCAAACCTAGTAATGATTATTGGCCAATAATACAAGTTTTCAGCACTCACAGTTCACTAGTTAGGGCGTGGTCCTCCTCGTTGTGGTCGCGTTGTTCCGTGGTTCCAGTGGTAGTCAAGGGGTAAGCAAGGGTCGGTTGATCGCGGGGCTTTATGACACTTCTAATCATCAACTTATTTTCGAAGTGTTGAATTGTACCGCAACTATTGCGCAACGAAAACTGAAGGGAAAAGTTGCAAAATCGATGTCTATGGGAGTCTTACGATTGGCAAACTTTGGGGGTAGTAGCAGAGAGCAGTCAGGAAGTGAAGAGGGGCGGCTGAACTCGGCCTTATATATGCCCCCCTCCCTGCTCGGTGGTCCGTTGGGCGTCCACTGGTGGGAGGTCCCGCCCGGTGCCTCTCGATGTGATGTGTGTGACTCTTGACTGTAGTGCGCGAGATTACCGATCCTTTACTTTATTAATTGGGCTCATTTGGTGCTGGAAACTGGAAAAAGGTTTTCTGTGAGCGGCGGCTCACACTCCCCGCCTTCCCGGAAGCCAGCGTTTTCTTGGATAACGCTGGGTATAGGCAGTGGAACGGTCGGGTGTGCTCGTCGCAACGCCATCTCGTAGGCGAATCTTCGGCATCCGGCGCAGACATCCGGTTTTCGCTCGTTGCCATGATCCTCAGTGCAGGTTGCCATCGGGTTGCCCTGTCTGTGTGCCCGTTTCTGCCTCTCCCAGAACTCTTTGCATGCATAACACCTGAAGGCGATCAGTTGTGTGCAGGCTTTGCAGCAAATGGGACAACGGACCCGCTTCTTCTTGTGCTGTTTGGCGACTGAGGGCTTGCACTTTTTGAGTACCAGTTTTGGCACGACTTTTGGTGAGCTGGAAGCAGAGCGTAGCATGACCTGGGGTTCTCGGAGTGGCGTCGGTAGATATGACTCCTCGACTTCATCCCCTGGAGAAGATGACCGGGAAAGGGGCTTGCTTCCTCGTCGTGTTTTGGGTGGTGGCGACCGGCTTTGTCCACTGAATGGGGAGATCGGTTGACTAGGTGATCGGCGTTGCGGTGACTCCGGTGTCACGGATCGGGCTCTTGAGGTTGAAGGAACAGGTGAGGTGTGTCCGGATTTTCCGGGTTTTGCGGTTCTCAGTTTTGCAGGAATTGCTTGAGCAGATCTTACTGCCGAGCGGTCGCCCTCAGCGTGAGATTGAGTCGTCCGGCTGTTGGGTTTCACTGCGGTGGAATCTCCAGTAGGTTTCGCCGCAGGTGGCTCTACGGTCTCCGTTGCGCGTTGTCCCTTCAATCGTTGGATCTCAATCCAGGCTTCGGCTCTATCTTTAAATAGCTGGTCTCGTTCCTCTCGCAATTCCTCCTCTCTCTCCAGCAATCGGTCGCGTTCTGCCGCTATTCGCTGATATTGCGGGATCCATCGGGTTACCCTGAGCATGGCCATGATTGCGGTGTGTCCATTTGATGCTCTGGTCATGTACAAATCGCCCCTTGCTGCGTAACGTATGCAGTTGACGATGCCCGCTAGTGTTTTTTCTGGGGTATTGCAGGGTTCAGGGGTGGTGACTGTGTCCACTGGAATGGTCGCATTGGCCTCTGTCTCCTCCTTGAAGGTGTCGAATACTTGCTGGACATACTCGTCTAAGGGAGGGTCCCCCTCCATATCTTCTACATTTTCTAACTGTTGCTGAGACATCCTGTGAACACAAAGAATTGCACTAAGCATCCCTGCCCTAGGAAAAGCGGTTACGTATGAATTTATAGATGGCCATTGAGAATGTTGGTTTGAGGCAGATGGCAATGATGATTGCCCTGAAGGGGCCTAGGATTAAGTGCACCTGAAGGGTTTAAATTTAAGAATTTTTATTATGGGTCTCATTCGGTGACCTGAAGGGTCTTATACGTCAATCGTTATCGTTATACATCCTACTTAGTTAGTAAGTCAGTTGCGGTCTGTGTGATCGCTCCCAAATGCAGTTTTCGGTAGTCTACTGGCTCCCGCTGCCTGAGTTTGTATGGCGTATGCGGCGTTGCGGTGTCTCGTTGCATTGCTGTATGGATTTCTGCAGGTGGTACTTCGTCAGTGGCTACATTGCTGTCCTGGGAAGCGTTTCTGATGCCGTGTTGTTCCGTGACTGATTCGCTGGGGTGTTGGACGAGGTTCTCGCTGGTCTGAGACGACAACGCATCGGAAAACTGCTCATCTTCGTCGTCGGTCGGGTAGTTGTCCGTCATTGGCTGAGGAGTTGGGTCGCTAGAGGTTCCTGGCCTTTCAGTGGTCGGATCGCTAGAGGTCCCCGGCCTCTCGGTGGTCGGACCATTACTCCTTCCGGGCTTGACATCCTCGTCGTCCTCGCTCCAGATCTCATCCGGGGTCTCCTCGAGGGTAGGGTTGGGCATCTCCATGGGGGTCGCGGGGACTCCCGGTCCGTCAGCGTCAAGGAAGGACTCGTCCGGAACTCCCGACTCAAATGCCGGTTTCAACCTATTGAGATGGACGGTCTGACGTCGAATATCCGCCCTGTCCCGAATTTGATACGTGACGTCCGAATGTCGATGCGTAACGATCCATGGTCCCGACCAGGGGCTCCAAAACTTTCGGGCCACCCCCGACGGAGGCTGAAGATCTTTCAAGTAAACCTGATCCCCGACGTTGAAGGATCGTGCGGTACGTCTCAAATTGATCAGCTGGCTTCTTTTTTGCCAGGCCCGGTGCAAGTAGTGGGTTGTGGCGTTGCGGGCCTGTTGCAGATTTCGGAGTATGGTCGCCCCCTCCACTCCAGGCATCATCCCTTGCAGTGACTCGTTGGGCAGACGAATTTCCCTACCGAAAGTAAGAAAATTGGGCGTGAAGCCAGTGCTCTTATGTGGCGTGGCTCTGTAGGCTGCTAAGGCGACCGGAATCATGGCCTCCCAGGCCGTGGTTCTCTTGCATATTTTTGCAATGATGGTGGCGAAGGTTCGATGGAAGCGTTCACAGACGCCGTTTCCCTCCGGGTGGTAGGCAGTGGTAAAAATTTGCTGGACGCCCCATTTTTCGCATAATTCTCGGGTAGAGTTGGCAGTGAAAGCGGTACCTCGGTCGGACACCATACGTTCGGGTACACCATGTGTGGGTATATACTTGGTGGCCAAAATTCGGGCGACGGTGGCTGCTGAGCAATCGGCGACTGCGTATGCCTCGGCATACTTTGAAAAGTGATCTACGGCTGTCAGAATGTACCTAGCGCTGCCCCCAGTTGCGATGGGTCCTACAAAGTCGACGCCTACGATTTGCCCCGGTCGCTCCGGCAACAGTGGTTTTTGCACGGGTTGCTTCAGGTTGTTCGGGGTCATTCTTCTTTGGCAGGTTTCACAGGACTTCACAAATTTTTGGACATCCCTCCGGAGCCCAGGCCAAGTTCCCAATCGTCGGACCAGTTTTTCCGTCACTTCGGCTCCCGGGTGGCCCGCCCACATGTTCCGGTGGCATCGATGGATTAGCCACTCTCTCAGTGTTCCTGGCATCATAGGCACCCACTCATCGCGGCCGTCACTTCTCACTTGAGCCTCCCAAACTCCCTCACGGCACCGGATCCTGTCCTGTAGTCTGCTCGTTACAGTGGCCTGAATCCAGACATCCAGCTCCTGCGCCGCGATCATTAGTTCTTTCGGGAAATCCAGAGTGAGGGCCGCAATGCCCACCCGGCTGAGGCCGTCAGCATGGGCCATGGCCCTGCCCGGACGATAGCGAGGAATGTAGTCGTATTCAGCCAACCGCATTATCCATCTCCCTATTCTGGATGTGGGGTCTCGCAAGCGCAAGGCCGCGGTCAGCGCCATATGATCGGTCTGCAGCTCGAAAGTGGCTCCAAGCAGGTATTCCTGAAAATGCCTCACGGCCCAAACCACAGCCAGAAGCTCCCTCTCAGTCACCGAATATCTGGTCTCCGCCGGGTTGAGTTTGCGACTTGCGAAGGCTATTGGTCGTTCTTCTCCATCTATTTCTTGCGACAAGACGGCTCCCAGGGCGGTGTTAGACGCGTCGGTTGCCAAGATAAACGGCTTGTCCAAGTCGGGATATGCCAATACCGGTTCGGAAGTAAGTTGCTTTTTTAGTTCTTCGAATGCTTGCTGCTGGTCGGTTGTCCACTCGTATGGTACCGTTTTTTTCAATAAATTTGTCAAGGGAACCACTTGCGCCGCGAAGTTGGGAATGAAGCGGCGGTAGAAACCAGCCAATCCTAAAAATGATTGTAGTTGTAGCTTATTTGCCGGGACGGGAAATTCATCGATTGCTCGTGTTTTCTTAGAATCCATCAACAGTCCCGTTTTTGTCACCGTGTGCCCCAAGAATTGTACCTCGCTCTTTAGAAACTCACACTTTGGGAGATTCACCTGAAGTCGGGCATCCTGCAGTCGCTCGAATACCCTCGTCAGCTTGGCCAGATGTTCCTCCCGCGTCTCCGCAAACACTATTACATCATCAAGGTACACCAAACAGTCCCGACCCAAGAGGCCGTCCAACACATCATTCATTACTCTCTGAAAAGTGGCAGGGGCATTCTTGAGCCCGAATGGCATCTTGTTATATTCAAAATGCCGGCCCAATACCGAAAATGCCGTCTTCTCCCGCGAGTCCTCATGAACGGGGATCTGATGATACCCTGAGATCAAATCCAGTGTGGAGAAATACTTGCTGCCTCCCAATAGGGCCAGAGTTTCCTGCATCCTCGGCAACGGGTAAGCATCCCCTTTAGTGATGCGGTTCAACAGGCGGAAATCGGTACAAAATCGCCATTTTTGATCCTCGCCGGGCGGTGTCTTTTTCTTGACGAGGAGTACCGGAGCACACCATGGACTTTTAGATGGGCTGATGATTCCATTCTCCAACATATCCTTGACCTGCTCCTCGACGACGTTGCGGAGTGCGTGTGGTATCGGATAGGGTTTCTGGGTGGTTATAATGGATTGCGTTGGTTCGATTTTATGAGTCACCCCAAGGCTGCAGCCCTCCCCTGAAGGTGGTCGAAAAAGATCCCTAAACTGATGCAGCACTTCCCCGGTAGGCTCCAGGTCCTCCTCACTGAGATGATTCAATTTCTCGGCCACCACATCTTCAAATTCGGGCCCTGTTTCTGTCCATTGGTCGGTAGGGATTAATTCCCACTCTCCTGGTTCCTCCATATGTGACTGAGGTTGCTCCCATTCCTCGAGGTATTCATTTTCGAGGGCCTCTTCTTCGCTGGGTTGGTCAACCTTCTCGTCGCCGGTGATGTTCTTCTGAGCAATGATTTGACGCACTGCTTCGGGCGGTGTTTCCGTGTCGCTAAATTCCGCAGGACAACGTTCCATCGGCATGGGTACCCCTTCGTCCAGTTGCATGGTGGTCGGAGTTGTCATGGGCAATGGTGTCGCCATGATTTGGGCGGCCGTCGTGGTCGTTGCGGCCTCCGTTGTGGGACGCAACGTTTCGGTTGTCGCCGACGTCGTGGTCGGTGTTGCATGGATCGTCAGTTCCGTTGTGGTGGAAGTTGCGGTCGGCGTTGTGGGACGCGTGGCGGCGGACATCCGTTCCGTCGTGGCGGAAGTTGCGGTCGACGTTGTGGGACGCGTTGCGGCGGACATCCGTTCCGTCGTGGCGGAAGTTGCGGTCGACGTTGTGGAACGCAACGTTTCGGTTGTCGCTGACGTCGCGGGACGCAAGTCCGTTGCCGACGTTGTGGGACGCAATTCCGTAGCCGACGTTGTGGTAAGAGTTGCGGCGGGCATCCATTCCGTCGTGGCGGAAGTCGCGGTCGACGTTGTGGGATGCGTTGCGGCGGACATCCGTTCCCTCGTGGCGGAAGTTGCGGTCGACGTTGTGGAACGCATTGTTTCGGTGATCGCCGACGTTGTGGGGCGCAATTCTGTTGCCGACGTTGTGGGAAGGGTTGCGGCGGACATCCATTCCGTCGTGGCGGAAGTCGCGGTCGACGTTGTGGGACGCGTTGCGGCGGACATCTGTTCCGTCGTGGCGGAAGTTGCGGTCGACGTTGCAGTCGGGACCGCAGGCACCATTAGAACATCCTTGCCCGGCTGAGCCCGAACAAGTGAGTAGTCATCCTCGTTGTCGGAAACCCGCGGCGATGCGGCAGCGGCAACATCCGGAGAGGTGCTGGGAAGCGTTGTGTGCGTTGCGCTGGTGCAACTATAGTCAGTTGTCACAACGGACTTCCTCCTCTCGGATGCCAACACTGTCCCCACCGTGCACAGTTCGTTCCGGTCCTCTCGTTCCGACATGGTGGTGCCACCGGGTCCGCTGTACTGGTACTCCATGCGTGGTCCCGTTACTAAAGTGAGGGGAATTTTCCGGAGTATATCTAATCCCAACAAATCTAACGAGGCGTCTCGTCTCGCAAATACGGCAAACGTGTGCAGGAATTTATATGAACCAATCTGGGTCAGCACTTGTTGCTCTCCCGCGAAAGGCAACGCGCAACCGTCAGCCCCCCAAGCCATAGTTTCGGTAGGTAACAGAGGGATACCTTTAATGGGACTCGAAAGCACCGACAAGGCGGCTCCCGTATCGATGGTCATGTTGCGAGTTTCCGGGCCAAGTCCAACCCTCATGCGAATGGTTCTAACCATAGGTTGTTCAACCGCCGGAATTTGGTTCTCGTTCTTTGGTGGTTTGTAACGGGCGATTTCCGCGGACCCACTCGGTACCTCCTCTCGTCGAGCCGGTGGATTCGAAACCGGCAGCAACCTCCGCTTCCGGAAACAATCCTCTTCGAGATGCTCGCGAACGCCGCAAAAATCACAGTAGATGGTTCGTTGCGGGCTATCCGGACACTCGACCGGAAAATGTTGGCGGCTAGCGCAAAACATGCACGGGAAGCGGGGTTTTGGCGGTTCGAGGGTCCTCGGGTTCGATGGTTCCGATCGGTAGCTCTCACGTCTTTCGTCCTCCCTGGAACTTCGGTCGGTAGGGTAGCGACTTCTTTCGTTGCGGCGATCATCTTCGGGTTGAGTTCTAGCGTGGTCGGGTTCGCGACGCGGACATTTGGCCGCAAAGTGCTCGACGCTTCCGCATTTGTAGCACCTTCGATCGTTAACGGCGGCCAACTCCCATCTTTCCTCAACGTCTTCGGTGTTGTCGAGAGTTTCTTCTATTTCCTCGGCCCTTTTCAGCGCCGTTCGCAAGGTAATAGGTCGATTTGCCACCAAAAATGAACTCAGTCGCCCGCCAACCCCCCGAATGAACGCGCTCAACGTCTTCCTATCCACCCATGTGTTTTTATCATGAGTATCCATGTTGACGCCTTCCTCGATAATCGCGCAACGCGCGAGACCCCGCACGCGGTCCGCAAACTGCCGAAGCGTTTCCGACGGATTCCGCTTAACCGTCCACAGCAGGGCGGCGGCGTGCTGAGGGTTCTCCCTCCGGAACCAAATCAGCATTTCATCACGGGCCATCCGATATGCCTGTTCGTTGTCGAGATGGTCCTGTCGATCGATCAGAAATTGTTTCGCTGTTCCGCGCGCCTTGGCTCGTAGCAGTCTCATCTTCTGGGTCGCGGAAAGGCTGGCAGCCACCGCGTCGAAATTCGCGAAGAATGATGTGACATTTAACGCCCCCGGCACGTCCGGATCCCACGCATCGACCTCGAGAAACAGGGACCTAGGGATGTCGTTTTTATCCTCCCCTCTAGTTGCTTTGTTGTAATTTTTGAGTAGGGTCGTCATTTCGCGCATAGTTTGTGTCATAGATTCGATGGAATCAGCCCCCACTGTTAACGGTGAAGTACGCTGATCGTCGTCAGACCCGTCTTTTCCGCCGTCCATCATTTTAAGGATTGAGTTGCGTCACACAGATCAAAAGAGTCAGTTAGTCTTGATACGGTCGTTGCACAACGGTGCAGTCTGAGACGCAGAACGATTTAAGCCGTATTGCACAACGGTGCGGCTTGTAGATTTAAGAATTATTCGCACAACGGTGCGTTAAACAAACAAGAAAATATGGCACAACGGTGCAACACAAAAATTTTTTGCACAACGGTGCGATATGAAATCCAACAAACAAGTTTATAAGGTCGCAATTGGCGACAAGGACACACTTTTCCTCGGCGTACAGTTTTTAAATATGGGATGCGCCCTACCTAACTACAGACAATCACCTGCTCCAAAGTGGTCGTTTACAAGTGTCAGGTAGAAAATGCCGCTAGGTATGTACCTGACCTTAAGTTGCTTTGTTCGCTAGGGGAAAGGAATTTACTGTGCGTCGCAGGTACAACGGAGTTCGTTGTAATGCGATCGGACAACGTTATTTGAAATGGAAAAAGTTTTTACTTTTTTACGAAAAATGCGTTGCGGCTGCAACGGACAACGTTGTGTTACAACGTATGATGTTGTTGTGAAGTTAGATGAAATTAAAAATTCGCGTTGCGGCTGCAACGGACGACGTTGTGGTGCAACGGACAACGTGATGGTGCAACGGATGACGTTATAATTTAATTTCAAAATTTACAAAAATGCGTTGCGGGTGCAACGGACAACGTTGTGGTGACGTATTTGACGTTGTAGATGACAACGGGCAACGTTATTGACTTTAAAATGAAAGTTATTAAAAATTGCTGAAGGCAGTTGCGCAACGTTGTTGTTGATAAATGCAGTTGCTGAAGGCAGTTGCACAACGTTATGACGCTACATAGAATTTTAATGGGTTCGTTACGAAGCTTGCTTCGTAAAAAATCCGGTTCGCTGCCACCACTTTGTAAGCCGCCCCTAGCCCTGAAGGGGTTAGGAAATAACGTTGTGCTGAAATAATGTGAAAAGGGACAAGAAAGAGCAATAATTGCGCAACTTAAAGTTAGGTAGAAAATTATACTTAACTGGAAGAGCAACAGTTGCGGCGGTCGAGGTAGGCAATCTGCGATGTTCAACCTGAAAATGAGCAATTTCCCTGAAGGGGCTTCACCGCAATGCTCGGCAAAAGGAAGAGAAAAAGGAATGCAATGCGTCGTTGCGCAATTTAACTAAAATTGTCCTACAACGTTCCTAATGGTGAAGTTACTGGTATGTATTGTTTTACTCTGAATTTACTTGACCACTTGGAGGAAATTTCAGGTGTTGCTGTAATGAAAACTCACGAAAATTGCAATTCAGTGTGTGTAATGTTTAGCTTTTTTAAACAATGCAACGAAATGTTCAATATAAAAGTTGTGAAATAATAAAATGGTAAAACGACAACGATTGAGTACTTTCAATAAATCCTTGTGCAACGTTATGGTAAGTATGAGTAGCATATAAGTTGTAGGAACAATGGTACTACTAGAAATGAATAAGGTTATCTTTACAAGACGAAAATCAAGTTGCTTAACGGCAAATTGAGCAATGGTATGAAAATAGGTAACAACGATTTGTCTCTGTCCCAAACCTAGTAATGATTATTGGCCAATAATACAAGTTTTCAGCACTCACAGTTCACTAGTTAGGGCGTGGTCCTCCTCGTTGTGGTCGCGTTGTTCCGTGGTTCCAGTGGTAGTCAAGGGGTAAGCAAGGGTCGGTTGATCGCGGGGCTTTATGACACTTCTAATCATCAACTTATTTTCGAAGTGTTGAATTGTACCGCAACTATTGCGCAACGAAAACTGAAGGGAAAAGTTGCAAAATCGATGTCTATGGGAGTCTTACGATTGGCAAACTTTGGGGGTAGTAGCAGAGAGCAGTCAGGAAGTGAAGAGGGGCGGCTGAACTCGGCCTTATATATGCCCCCCTCCCTGCTCGGTGGTCCGTTGGGCGTCCACTGGTGGGAGGTCCCGCCCGGTGCCTCTCGATGTGATGTGTGTGACTCTTGACTGTAGTGCGCGAGATTACCGATCCTTTACTTTATTAATTGGGCTCATTTGGTGCTGGAAACTGGAAAAAGGTTTTCTGTGAGCGGCGGCTCACAACAAGATCTAAATAGACAAGAAGCTTGTGATAGTTGTAAATACAGACCCAGTAACAAGGTCCATAACACCTCCAAAATACCTCACAAAAACATTCGAGGGGTGCATTTGGCTTTTGATGATAATCAAGTTATTTGAATTCGTTTATGAGACACTGTAAGTACCAAAGTGCCAGTTGTTATTAATTTGTGAGCTTAATTTTACTAGTGAACATTTATTTTCCTTTACAGCCCCTATCTGATTACCAATATTTGATACTATGATGAAATCAACTGTTAATCTATCCTATGGACAATTTTCTTGTGTCTTTACCCAAAATTATTTCCAACAGTAGGAATTTAGGTCTGGTGAGCTCTTGTTGGAGTGCTTGGGGAAATCTATACAGAAAGAAAAACCCAACGATGATGATTGGAGCTTTTTCATTTCCCTCCAATTTTGGTTTATTATTTTCAATAACAAACCTTTGGAATCGAGCAAGAAAATTTGTTTTTAACCCCCCCTCAAAATTTGGTCGTTTACGTTTCAATGTGTCCGAAAATCGAATAAAAATGTCCGTCCTCTGCACTTTCTGCATCAACCATGGACCAATCTTGATGAAATTTGGTACATGAGCTTAACTTGGTATCTAGTTTTTGGTTAGTGTCTATCACTTGTAAGAAGTGAAAAATAGTTAAATTTTTCAAAACGCCCTAACTCAAAAACTGTATTTAAGTAATCATTTTTTCTTGAATTGATAGCATTTACAGATTTATTTCAACCTTTTCCAGATTTATTTTAACCTGTTACAAATTCAATCAACCCTTTGCAAATTATATTCAACTCTCCACCAGTGGGGATAGATATTGAAAGTAGGTAGGTAACGGCTGCAACATTGTCGTGGTGTGGGAAAAGTGCCTCGGAGTTGCTGGCATCTCAGTAGGTGTGCTCTGTGGTGTCACCAGACACTTACTGCTCGGCTCATATTTTAACTGGTGTTCTTTTTATGGAGCGATTCCCTTCATCCCTCTCTCCTACCCCCACCTTCCTCATCCCTAGGGCCGGCATCGGGTGAGTCCTGGGCGTCCTCCCTATTTGAAATTGGCCTCAGCGCCTTGCAATTCAATGTCTTCTGTATGGTCAGAATCGCTTCTGTATGAAATTCCGACTATCCCTTATGTTTGCATGCCCTTGAAAGCGATAACTTTCTCATTAGTCGCTCTATATCGCTGTTTATGATTTTTTTTTCTCTTGAGATCAGTTGAAGGGTTGGGATGAGTTAAATTGTAGAGAGTTGAATATAATTTGTAAAAAGTTGAATTGAATTCGTAAAGGGTTTTATAGCATTATTGTAAAAGGTTGAATTGAATTCGTAAAAGGTTGAAATAAATCTGTAAATGCTATAAAATAGAATCGAATGAGACCACCTAGAGCTCTGCAGGATCAACCGTTCGATTTCCACGTGGACTTGGAGGTTGGACTTTACGAAGTACGAGTGTGAATCGCAAAAGATTATCAGTATACCGACCAACCATAATATTTGCTTAAGATTTTCTATCAAGTTTATTTCAACAGAATGTACCAGCCAGCATCCGAAAGTTGTGCCCTCATAGTCCTTGTTTGCTAAAGAAGCCCTAACAAGAAACATGGTATTTGAATTGAGCTTTGAATGGTGATAGACAACTTCCATCATTGGCGATTCACATTCGTGTTTCTTGTTTTCTATTCATACTTGATAGTGAATGGATGGTTGTTCCTACAGAGCTCTGGGTGGTCTCATTCGATTCTTAAAGTCCAATTCTATTCTAAATTAGAGTTTTTGGTGCCAAAATCTCACGGGCCCCATTAGGAGGAGACTAGCGCAAGCAACAGAGGATGCTACCCAGTTGAAGGAGGAAGCCCGTTAACTTTGGACAGGGGGGAATGGAGGCGCTCGTCAAGGTGGGCCTCAAGCAATGGGTGACTGTCTGGGTGCACCCTTTCATCGTCGCCCTCTGATGTCGGGAGGCAAATCCATCATCACCCGCAAACTCTGTGCTTTGTGAAGAGGTTCCACAGGCCCGTTAGTGGTTGCCAAAAGCTCTCTATTGCTGTAAATACAATACCTTTATAACTAAAGATTCTGAACTAGAGCATTTTGAACATTTCAACCCCTATTTTTTAATTCAATCGAGTTCAACTTTTCAACAACGTTAAATTTTTTTTCGCATTTAAACGTTTCCTAAGAAAATACGCTGATCAAAATTATTTTGAATTGCAGATTTATTTTTTCGAATAGAGAAACGTTTGGAAACGGATGAAATTATCACAATGTTCAACAAAAAAGTTGAATTAGGCAAAATTTTAGCTTTGGCGTAATTTTTCAGAAAAATTTTAGATTGAGTACCTAATGACCAGAAAGGAAATTTAATGCTCTTTCCATTGGTATTCTAAAAATTTAATTTACCTTTAATTTAAGGGAGTTAGACCGTTTTGGCTTATTATTTTCAATGATGAACCTTTGGAATTAAGATTTGATGGTTCACATTTCGAGGTTTGTAGAATCTAAAAATCGTATAACATTTTGGATATCGACTCTATTTGGGGTCTATTTGTGCCCCGAAGCTTCTGTCTATTGTCAATCACTTCTAGGGGGTAAAAAGTTGGGAAACATTCTCAAAATGCGTTAGTTCGAAAATGTTTGATACATCGGTATTGTTTTTTTTTTATCGAGTTTTTGAGAATTTGTTGACACCACCTTGAGCTTTGTAGAATCAACTATTCGCCAATGAGGATAATTAATTTCCTGAATGTTGAATTTCCTTGTAGTTTTCTCATTAATTTAAGGCCGTGTTCAATTTTTAGAAACAAATGAAATCACCAAGACGATCAACATTATTTGTTTTAAAGCTTAGAGGCTCCTGTGCAATTCAGTCCTCCTAGATAAATTTCACTTTTATTTGCAGTTTGTTTTAACACAGAATGTGTTTTTGCGATGACCTACCGAAAAAAAATCGTCACGAAAAAGCGACAGAAAAAACATCTGGTGATATGTTTATTGGTTGTCATGTTAATGTCAACTCCACATTTATTATTGTTGTTTTTTATTTAACGGATGACTAGTATCGCAAAAACACATTCTGTGTTCCTATGATTTCATACAGAGTATGAAAAAAGAAATAAACCGGGGGGTGCAGGGGGGCGGAGCCCCCCGCCGAGGCGCAAAGCGCCGAGTTTTCTTCCGTGATTATGGCAGTGGAAGTTGCTCGTAAGGTTGACCAGAGCATCTAAAATACACCTTGAGAAAACTTGACTCTGTTGAAGAAAATGAAACTATTGCAAACAATACTCGTACCTTCATTGTTTCTTCCACTGGTGTTATAATACAATAATTACATTTCGGGAATAACTACAACGAATAACACAAACTCCAATTATGGTCGGTATTCAGTTGTGTGTGATCTTAAATTGATTGCGTTGAACACAGAGCGACTGGCGCATGCGCAGTTGTAGTGACTACTGTTCGTACTGGACAGTACGACAGTAAAACCAAACGATGTTCTAACAGGGTGACGGCAGTTTAATTGCGGTCGAACAGAACTTGACATTTCCAAGGAGTTCTGTTAAGATGCTGATGACGAGGAAACCAGTCCCATGTGAAACCTCTTTCATAACCTGCTCATCCTAAAACTGATCTCCTACCGTTCACTTCGCTTCACTAACCCACAACAAAATCTAATCTGCCCAAGTTTTTTCATAGGTAGGTAGGTAATTCAATAGGGAATTCGCCTCAATTTTATATCCTGGAATTTCAAGTTAAATCCCATAATAGGGCCCTAGATTAAGGATTAACACCAGGAATACCCAAGGGAAAAAAATTACCGTAGAAGATAATGCCTAAACTAGTAAAGCCTGTGTCGAAACGCTGCAAATTATTACACAAAGGTTTATTATTTTTCTATGTAGATCACTCGTCTGCAAAGAACACGGCTTCGCCATTGTTACCACCAACCAACTTGAAGAAAAACATCGATCGTATTTTGGTCAACTAACATTTGAACCGGGATTAGGCCTCTTTTGCAATTCACACGCTTGTTTCTGATTTATCATAAGTCCAGCCATTCAATTCTCGTAGGGAGCAAACGGTTTGTCCTACAGGGCTCCGCGTGGTCTCAAAAAATTCAATACTATCTTAAATTGATGGAAAAAACAATACCTTTATGTCAAAATTTTTTGAGTTAGGGCGTTTTCAAAATTTCAGTATTTATTTTTTGACCCTTAGAAGTGATCTCATCAACCAAAATCTTCAGGGCACAACTAGACCCCAAATAGAGCTCACATACCAAATTTCATCTAAATCAAAATAATGTTAGAAAGACACGAGTGTGGAATCTTTTATAGAAAAATATATTAGGACAATACTCAACTCAACTTTCAGGAAAGCAATGAATGGAAATTTTTCTTGCAAGTTCGTTTTCTTGGTAACTTGGTAATTTAAGAACACGTGTTGAAACTATCTAATGCAGAGACTTCAACACTTTCCCTCATTGGGTAGTTTCAAACATTCTTTCATTCTTGATAATGAAGTTGCAAGTCCCAGTCTGGCACTCAAACTAGTAAGCCTTGGTTTGTGAAGTGGTTTGGTCAGTAGATCTGCTACTTGATTTTCAGTTGCAACTCTCTCGATACCGACTTCTCCATTAGTGACCAACTCCCGAATGTAAAAGTGGCGAATACTAATATGTTTGGTTCTGCGGTGGTACTCAGGATTCTGAGCTAATCGTGTAGCTGCTTCGTTGTCGACTTTCACTACTGGAAGCCTGTTGAGTTCGGTAATTCCCGAAAGTAGTCGCTTCAACCACACCAACTCTCTGGCTGCTTCACTTGCAGCCACTACCTCGGCCTCAGTTGTTGAAATAGCAACAGATGGTTGTCTTTGGCTCAACCAGCAAACGGCCCCTCCTGCATGAATGCATAAGACTCCTGTTGTTGATCTCCCTGTACTTGCGTCTCCACCATGGTCTGCATCACTAAATGTTTCCAACACTCCAGGTTTATAATTCCGTCTGTATGTTATCCCATAATCAACTGTTCCTTTTAAATATCGTAATATTCTCTTCACCAAAGAAATAATATTTCTCCTTTTATTATTATATCCTTTTGCGTTGGACAATCCAGACGTCTCGAGGCTACCCCTACAGCATAGGCAATATCTGGCCTGGTCCCCACCATGAGGTACATTATTGCTCCAACAGCTTGTCTATAGGGGAAACGTTCGTAATTGTCTGTCTCAGTTACTTTCCCTTGTTCAGGACATTCTTTGATTATAGGAGTGCCTACTTCGTTGCAATTAGCCATTTTAAACTTTTCGAGCACTTTCCTTGCGTACCCCTCTTGACTAATCGTGATTGAACCATCCGATTGTTGTTTTAATTGCAGGCCTAAATAGTAAGAGGCTTCTTTTTCCGTTATTTTAAATTCTTTCTTCAGATCCTCCATAAACTGCATCAAATCAGACATTTCCGTTGCTGCGACTAACCCGTCATCTACGTACAGTGCAATTATCAATTTTCTACATCCTTGGTGTCTTATGAAAAGGCATGGGTCAGCCTCGCTCGCTCTAAACCCTTTACCCATCAAAAACTTCCCAAACCTCTGATTCCAGCACCGAGGGGCCTGTTTTAATCCGTAAAGACTCCTTCTCAACTTGCATACTCTTCCCGTTTTATCGTCATATCCCTCAGGCTGTTGCATATATATTTCCTCATCTAACTCGCCATACAGGAAAGCTGTTGAAACATCAAACTGTCTCAGCGCTAACCCTTCACTGGCTGCAACACTCAATACTGATCTAATTGTGCTGATTTTTGCCACTGGGCTGAAGGTTTGGTCATAGTCAGACCCTTTCCGCTGTGAAAACCCTTTGACTACCAAGCGGGCTTTGTACTTATCTACTGACCCATCTGCGAGCGTCTTTACGCGGAAAACCCACTTGCACGGAATAGCCCTTTTTCCTTTCGGCAAATCTTCTAGTGTCCAAGTTCTGTTGTCTCCGAGGGAATTGAACTCACTTTCCATAGCTTTTCTCCACTCTTCTCGGTCTGAACAGGTCACAGCTTCAGTGAACGTGAGAGGTTCTTGGATCTTAGTTACTTCATCAACAGCACTCATGACAAAACCATCAAATCGCTTCGGTAGGTGAATTTCATCTCTGTTTCTAAGTGTCTTTCTCATGGAGCAACTTTCTGAATCTACTTCACTTTCGGTCTCGCTAACTGGATGTTCTTCCTCTGTGGTCTCGTTTCCATTCTCTCTTCTTTCTTCTGGAAGTATTTTTTCATCTTCTCGATATTGGCATTCAGTTGTCCTAGGACGTAATTGAAACTCCCTCTTGCTGGTTAACAGAGGCTCTTCGTGAAACACTACATCTCGTGAACGAATGAGCTTGTTGTTTTCTTGGCACCAGATCCTGTAACCTTCATCACCTTCATAGCCCACCAGAATGCCTTTCTGCGCTTTCTTATCCATCTTACATCTTTGTTGTTTTGGTATGTGAGCATAGCAGGTTGATCCAATGACTCTAAGATGCTTGATTCTAGGAATTCTTCTCATCCAGAGCTCATATGGTGTTTTCCCTTCCTCACTAGATGGACCTGTGCGGTTAAGGACATATGCTGCTGCATTGATCATCTCAGCCCATAGACCTTGAGGAATCTTACCATGAGCATACATAATAGATCGTGCAGCCTCAACTAGAGTACGATTTTCTCTTTCACTACACCCATTCTGCTCTGGGGTGTATGGCATCGTAAAACGCTGACGAATCCCATTGGAGTCAAGTATGCCCTTAACCACAGCATTACTAAATTCTCCTCCATTATCACTTAGAAACTCTTCTACTACATGACCTGTGACCTGGGTTTCCTTAAGAAATAACTTCAATTTTTCTGGAACTTCGGATTTAGCCTTCATGAAATGTACTGATCTATATCTAGAGTAATCATCCTTGAACAACACAAAATACCGAAACCCGGCCAAAGAATAATGGAAAGGTCCACATACATCCGAATGAATCAACTGTCCAGGTTTGTTGGCTCTGTCTCTTGTTCCAAATTTAAGCCTATGTGCTTTACCATAAACGCACCCTTCACAAACCTCACTATCCAGTTCTACTTCAATTCCCAGTTCTTTGAGGATCTTTCTCTTCACATAGGGTTTATTTTGGTGAGCTAGCCGTTCATGGTATAATTGGAGCAAATTTTCTCTTGACACAGCTCCTACCTCTGGTCTTTGAAAGTCATTTGTTTTTAATAGAATTCTGTAGAGTCCATTAAACCTGGATCGAATGCCAACGAATATAGTTTTCCCTCCAATGGAGAACGAACATCTTTCTGTACTTGAACTAAACTCACTCTGTGGATTCCTATCATGAGCTGCTAGCACTGAAAACAGGTTCTTGCACATTTTTGGAACATACCACACATCCCGAAGATTGATCTTTTCGACCTTGTTATTTACTTCAGCCTCAACAACTATTGTACCCCTTCCAATTGCTTCTACATCAGTTCCATCTGCAGTTCTTACAGCAGAACGTTCTCTAAATTCTTCAAAACTCACGAATAGCTCTCTTTGATATGTTACATGGTGAGTAGCGCCATTATCTACAAACCAACCAGTATCCCCATTGATACAGGAATTCACAGAGACTGATTCAACTGTTAGGGACATATTTGCATTAGCTGGCTCTCTATTTTCATGTAGAGTGTTAATATTTGACCTAGGTGGTGGTTTTCCATCTGCAACCCATTTATCACATTTACGAACAATATGACCAGGCTCTTTACAGTAAAAACAGTAGAAATTGGGTGACCTAGGGCGAAACCTGTTATCAAAATCTCTTCTTCTATTTTCAAATTTCGTGGAACTAAATCGCTTCTCTACATCTCCATCTTTTTTCTCTAACTTCAATGAACTTACTGCCAACATCTCATGTACAGCTGGTGGCCGATTTGATAGTACCTTCTCAAATGAACATAACTGCACAGTCAGGTTCTCAATTGTCCTTTCCTGTTTATTCAGCAACATCCAGCTTGACCTGAAGCCAAAATAATCATCCGGTAGAGTATCTAAAATCTTACATACTAGCAATTCTTGAGGTAGCTCGCACTTGCAAGTTTTCCCTTTCTCTAGCTCTTTAGACAATGTAGACCAAATGTTCTTCACTTTTGCTGTATGAGCGACTATATCATCAGTTGCTTCCTTTTTAAGATTGAAGAATTCAAGGCAACTTGCATAAATTTTATCTTCACTGATCGAATCAAACAATCGGTGAAGCTCGAGCCATACTTCATGGGCTGTACTAAATCTCATAACTTTCTCTAACGTACTTTCAGTCATATGAGTTGTTAATACTAGCAGTGCATCACTGTTTGCTTTCCTATACAATTCGCTATCTGCATGATACTTATCAATCAAGTTTTTGACGTCTTTTTGTTGCTTCTTGTTCTAAGGGTTCAGGTTTCTTCAGCGTTCCTTCTACGACTTCCAATCCACCTCGAACTCCACTTAAGAGCACGGACACTTTGTATTTCCATGTCTTCCAATTTGAACGGCCCTCTAATAGACCAATACTAATTTTTACGTTGTCCATTTTTACTTCGTAGCAGAGTCTATCTATCAATTTTGCACAGGGTACGTGTTGCGACCCATAACCAAATAATGTTAGAAAGACACGAGTGTGGAATCTTTTATAGAAAAATATATTAGGACAATACTCAACTCAACTTTCAGGAAAGCAATGAATGGAAATTTTTCTTGCAAGTTCGTTTTCTTGGTAACTTGGTAATTTAAGAACACGTGTTGAAACTATCTAATGCAGAGACTTCAACAAATCAGTCAATGCTAAGTGGGGAAAGTGCCGCGTACGGCGGATTTTTATTCGATTTTTGGATTCTACGTACCTTGAAACGGAACCAACAAATTTTGAGGGGGAGTTGAAAATTTTTTTTCTTCGTTGATTCCAAAGGTTCATTATTGAAAATAATAAACCAAAAACACCGCGAAGATCGAGGAAAACTGATTACGTCACTCCTCAGGGTTCCTCCAGCAAAACTGTGCTCTGGCGAAGAGTAAAAGAAGTTTTGGCAAATAGTATCAGACAATGTCAACAGGTAGAGCTGTAGGCGCCCTGGTGACCACATGAAACTATCCACTCAAATAATAGTGTAGGTAATAATAATGATAATAAAATATCAAAACTAGCTAATATGGAAACTAAATAAGAGAAGGTGAAGATGCTTGAAACTAATAGGTAGAATGGGGTATTTCAGTCAATTTTTTAAATTTTTTTTTTCAAAAGAGTATGGCTCAGGAATAACGGTAATCGGATCTGTTCGTCGAGAAAATGTTTTTAAAAAATCAGAGAAGCTAAGGAAAGTTGAAGATTTGAATGGTGTGACGTAGTTAGCTAACTGTCTTTGAAGAAAGTATCCATGCACAGAAACCCTTGGATACTACAAAATATTACTCACACACGCGCGCGGCGTAGTCCGCGGCATAGTCCTTGCCTAGTGTGTGTGCATTTGTAGCGGCCCGCCTTTTTCAAACCTGTGATCTCTTTAATTCATTTTTCTACCACATATTATGGTATCATTGGGCTTAAAGTTGTAGTATATAGGTTTTCAAGGGTGCAGAATCCAAATTTGAGGTCAAAAACCTGAATTTCCGACCCACCGAAATACCCCATTGTATTGTAAAAAAGAGTGAGTAAAATTGCTCCTTTTCGTCACTTTTGTGTCCAGGTTCTTTCTGACAGTTTGCAGTGCACTTGTGTGTTCGATCATGAGGTAGTGCTGCTGTCATAAGGTAAAACTCGTCGCAGATTCACATGGGATGGAACAACGGAAGGATGAAAAGAAATAACACAATCTGATTGGCTGATTTTCCCCTGTAGAGAATGGTGGCCGCCATCTTGACAAAATGGTGGAAAGTCTGTCGGTGGAAGAAATTTGTATACCGTCGCTTATCTTCCGCCCACTTGCGAGTGGTCAGGAATGATAACCACTAGTGGAGGTTGCACTGGGGGGTGGCCGACTCTCAATAGTAGCCAAGAATCGATTGTTTCGATGCCATCGACGTGATAGATGTGTGGAGGAATTGTGATAATGTGTTCCCAGAATTTTTGCCGAATCCCAACTGTGATAATTTCTAGAAACATCGTTCGGCTGGCATTTGTAAAAATAGATGGGCATGTGAGTAAATTAACACATTGACTGCGGGGGGAAAAAATGCGTTGGTCCACTGTTGCAGAGACATTTTTTTCGTGGAGGGTGCAAAGATAAGGTGTCACTTTGATAACTGCTCATGACCTTCAACATTGACTGATTCATCTCTGGATTGAACCGTGTGTCTCATAAATAGTTCATCTATCACGAAAAACAACTGGAAAAGAGTGGTAACTGTCCCTTTTTTAAAATTTTTATATTTATGAATTTCAACAAGGAATGATCACCACCCCTTTAAAACAATGTCAACAGAGGTTACAGATCAGAAAGAGGTTATCATTTCAGAGGCTTCCAGGAGGAAGGTTATCATTCCTCTATTCTATCCATGTGAACCATCCGTCGACTCCGCCCACCCCCTCCACTGAATTTCTCGTCTTTCTGTCCTTCTGTCATTCCAACCTTTCCCTCCCATGTGAATCCACCTTCACACTAAATAATTTAGACAGCAAATGCATTCCATCAGCGCTGATGAACTGTCAACAGTTTTTGGACAGCGATTTAGTAGGCTGTGAACTGCTGTGCAACTGCAAGCCTCCTGTTGGAACAAAAAAAAGGTCTCTATAAGTTAATTTATGTTGTGATTGCCTACTTGTTTTTTCCCATTTACACACTTTCCCTTTCAAAATTCAAATATTTTCACAAATAACTAGGAATTTTTAGTAGCTATCTCTTGATTGACTTGGGAGTTCATAGTTATGCTTTTCAGGTAGCTTGGTGATTCTTCCCTACTAGATCCTGATCCCAGTGGCATCTGATGGTCTTGCAGTTGTTTCCTATTGTACCATCCTGTTCATCTTGAGTGAAACTGCAGGGGAAGCACTTGCATGAAGGCAGTCAGGTTCTGCCAAGTCATACTCCTCCACCTAGATGGCATTCTACGCAGTCACTTCCTGTTTGTCATGAGTCCGGCTCTGAGGAGGCTTTCATTTCTTCTGTATTCAATCTCTTCTCCCTGCACTTTGTGAGAATTGAATTCTGCCAGACACGCTGACTCTAGGTTACCTGGTTGAGTTAGATGTCTTTCAAAACATCCATCTTCTTCTTTTTCCACATTTAGGGTGCTCCTCCACTGGAAGTAATACCAGGCGACTGATCCCACCTTGCCTAAAACTATTAGGGGGCCTCCACCGCAGTCTGCTGTTTTGGGTCTGCTTCCGTTTTCCTTAATTCAATGGGGGGGGGGGGGGGGGCCTGATTTTAAAAAATTTTCAATCGAAAGTAGACCTCATTCAGGGAATTTTGACACCAGTTCTGCTTTTGGATGAGTACCTAGATCTTTTTCTATGATTTTTCAAAGTTTGGAATATTTATGACGTCACACACCCCTCCCGCCTGGGCGGGAACTCTCAACCCACTGTGATGTTACACACATTCACTACCTACTTTGAAAAATTATAGAAAATGGTCTTCTCAACTAGAAGGTCGCAACAGGCGTCAAAATTTTCAGAATGAGGTCTAGTTTACATTAAAAATAATAAATAGTTTTTCCGACCCATGCGCACACCCCATTCTAACATGAATTCGAAGATTTTGCTATGGCGGACTCCAATGGAGGAAAATGTTTGAGGGCTCATCTTAAAATCTCAGTAAATTTTCCCAGTTGCATTTTGAGCTGATTAGTCAAATGGTGAAACTCGCCCAAACTACTCCTTTTATGAAAGTATTGGGTTCACCCAATACCTCCTATTCGCATGAATAATGTATTATGTATTTAACTGTTTTCCTGTATTTAGGTAAAAATCAAAGGGATCCATTTTTATTTTACTGTTACTTGCTTGTAAAAGTAAGTAAGTAAAGTAAAGTAAGCAACCATTTCAGGTTGAATTTTCGTCCGACTGCCATTCTTGGCGTCGCGGACGTCATCAGCTGTCTCCCTAAGGGGAGATCAGAATTTGTTCTGATGATTTCGCTCATGGCTTCCCAAACATCACCGCCCTGGGTTGGAACGAGAGATTGCCGATCGTCTAATAGACAGAAAACTTTCTGCAACGACCAGACTCGAACTCGCATCCCTGCTAGACGGTTCTTATCTTATCACTGCAGTTGGGTACACTGTCCACTAGACCACCGACGCCCACTGTTACTTGCTTGTTTAGTCGCCTCCTATGGAGGACCCGCAGTCGCTTTGCCTGTTTGAAGTTTCTTTTCATCGCTTTGCTCAATATCGCTTCTAATTGAGGACCAGGCTTATAGTGTGGACACATTGGCACAGTCGTGTTGCTCCTTTGTTTTCACTTTTTGCGGATTTAATCAATCTCGATCCTGTTAGTGCGTAATTTTTGGAACCAAGCGGTTTACAGCTCAAGGAATGTTCATTCATAGGCTTCTTCTCATCAGACTGGATGCAGACGACTGAACTAGAGATGGGTTGTTCTGTATCAATCTGATACTTTGTCCCAGTGACTGGAAAGTAGCAGCAATGTGACAATGTGACAAGCCGAAAGTATCAGAGACTGCGGTCACATCGAGTAGGTGTTACCGTTTGCTCTGTTCCCTCGTACCTTTCATTTTCGGTCCAGTCCCAGGTATTTTCCTGGTGGCTCTTCAGTTTCCTCTTCCTGTCACAACCACTTTTCAAGTCACTATCGCATCGAGCAGTCACATCTTCGGCCAATGCGCCTGCACCCTCGCACCGTCCTTGCGTTCGCGTCCTGCTCCCATTCCCCCCTTCCCCCTTCCACTGCCGTCCTTCTTCTCCTTCCTTTCTTTCACAGGCCTACCTCCAGGAAGAGCAATGGGTAATGGGAAAACCAATTCCCCATTACCACCATTCAATCAGTAAGTTGACCATCCTCCAATTCATAGGGGACCACCCTCGAATTCATATTGGACCACCCTCCAATTCATAGGAGGCCATCCCACCATCCATTTCGTTGAGGACCATCCTCCAAATCATAGGGGACCAACCTCAAATTCATAGGGGACCACACTCCAATTCATAGGGGGCCATCCCTCCATCCATTTCGTTTGGGACCATCCTCCAATTCATAGGAGACCACCCTCCAATTCACAGGGGACCACCCTCCAATTCATAGGGGGCCATCCCACCATCCATTTCGTTGGGGGCCATCCCACCATCCATTTCGTTGGGGACCATCCTCCAATTCATAGGGGACCACCCTCCAATTCATAGGGGACCACCCTCAAATTCATAGGGGACCACCCTCCAATTCATAGGGGGCCATCCCTCCATCCATTTCGTTGGAGACCATCCTCCAATTCATAGGGGACCACCCTCAATTCATAGGGGACCACCCTACAATTCATAGGGGGCCATCCCTCCATCCATTTCGTTGGGGACCATCCTCCAATTCATAGGGGACTACCCTCAAATTCATAGGGGGCCATCCCTCCATCCATTTCGTTGGGGACCATCCTCCAATTCATAGGGGACCACCCTCCAATTCATAGGGGGCCATCCCTCCATCCATTTCGTTGGAGACCATCCTCCAATTCATAGGGGACCATCCTCCAATTCATAGGGGACCACCCTCCAATTCATAGGGGACCACCCTCCAATTCATAGGGGGCCATCCCGCCATCCATTTCGTTGGGGACCATCCCCCAATTCATAGGGGACCACCCTCCAATTCATAGGGGACCACCCTCCAATTCATAGGGGGCCATTCCTCCATCCATTTCGTTGGGGACCATCCTCCAATTCATAGGGGACCACCCTCCAATTCATAGGGGACCACCCTCCAATTCATAGGGGGCCATCCCTCCATCCATTTCGTTGGAGACCATCCTCCAATTCATAGGGGACCACCCTCAATTCATAGGGGACCACCCTACAATTCATAGGGGGCCATCCCTCCATCCATTTCGTTGGGGACCATCCTCCAATTCAAGGGGGACCATTTCAAAATTCCTTGGGGAGTACCCTCCCAATTTACAGGGGACCATCCAAATCGTTGGGACCATCCTTCAATTCATAGGGGACCACCCTCCCGAATCATAGGGAACCGTCCCACCATCCAATGATCCCCAACTATTAGGGTGGTGGGATGGTCCCTTATGAATTGGGAGGTTAGTCCCCATGCAATTTGGGAACGATCCCCTATGAATTGGAGGGTGGTCCCCTATGATTTTGAGGGTGGTCCCCTATGAATTGGAGGATGGTCCCCAACGAAATGGATGGTGGGATGGCCCCCTGTGAATTGAAGGGTGGTCCCCTATGAATTGGAGGATGGTCCTCAACGAAATGGATGGAGGGATGGCCCCCTATGAATTGGAGGGTGGTCCCCTATGAATTTGAGGGTAGTCCCCCATGAATTGGAGGATGGTCTCAACGAAATGGATGGTGGGATGGCCCCCTATGAATTGGAGGGTGGTCCCCTATGAATTGGAGGGTGGTCCCCTATGAATTTGAGAGTGGTCCCCTATGAATTGGAGGATGGTCCCCTGGCTGAAATTCGCGAACGACGATCAGAAAAAATTGACCCAGTCTTTGAAAAAACTTGGCTAATAGGAACATTTGTGACAAGTATCAGGTAAAAGTATCAGGTACCAAAAAGTAACAGGCACAAGTTGCTCCTGTGACTCGAAAAACCTGTCACAACCCATCTCTAGACTGAACCATTCCCAAGGATTATCTCTATGGTTAAGTATGGATCCTTTTTTGCGTCCACCGACTTAGTAACTTATTGATATATATTTTTCCACAATCTTGACGGCGAATCAAGATTTAAAAAAATACCATTCTGCAGTACCACAACTCTTCTTTGGCATACCTAACAAAAAAAGATTTAAAAAATAGTCCATCATCAAATTCAAGAGTAAAATCATAGTCAGCTCTTCTGAAGATGGCTGTGGTGAAATGCAGGAATTGTTGAACACACTCAGACGTTTTCGATCCTTCCTAAGTTGTAATGATTACTGAAATCATCCAAGATGAATAAAACCTACATGGAAGAAGTTGGAATAATTCAGGGTTTCACCATTCGCCATTAGCTAAGATGGAAGTCTACACATTCTACCATGACCTCTATGGTGGCCATTAGTAAGAAACATAAAGAAGAAGAAGAAGACGATGATGGAGGTTCTGGGGTTAGGTTATGTTATTGTTTTTCATGGCGTGGAAGTGTAGTGTGTGACGCAGGTGGTGTAGGTATTGTGAGTGACAAAGGGATTGATGAGGAAGAATAATGATTGGGGACGATTGGATGATGATCAAGGAAGAGGCGATTATTTGGGAAGATCAAATCAAGAAAGAAGAATCGATTGAAGCAGACCTGATGGTCAAGGAGGAGATGACAGATGAGGAAGGTCCGGTGATCAAAGAAGAATTATTGTTCGAAGAGATGACGATTACAGAAAATATAAAAAGTGAGGATAGCAATCACTCATCGCCCCAAATCGTCATGGATGATGCAGAATGTAGGGTAGTCCTGAGGAGGTTGACAGAAGAAGAAATCTGCAGCTGGTCATCCATGAACGATGAGAAGCAGCCATCAGGTGGCTTGGAAAACGGTGTTGGAGGATCAAGTGACATGGAGTCAAGTGGGGCACCCGAAGTCGGTGGTGATCGTGATTACAAATTCGAAGAGCAAGGAGATGGGGAGAGTCACATCACGTCTCACTCTGGCAAGAAGGTCTATAACTGCAACAGTTGTGAGTTTAGAACTGTATTTCCGAGTTCACTTATTCGTCACAGGAAAACCCACACAGGCGAGAAGCCAAATATCTGTGATATTTGTCAGTTTAGAACTGGAACTCGAAATACTCTGAAGTTTCACATGATGACCCATACTGACGTGAGGCCCTACAGCTGTAAATTTTGTGAGTACAAAGCTAGATACAAGCATAATCTGAAGAATCACATGCTGTCTCACACAGGCGAGAGACCCTATGAATGTAATATTTGTGACTATAAAGCTAGATATCTGAATCATCTGAAGAATCACTTAATGAAACACACAGGCGAAAAACCCTATAAATGTGATAGTTGTGACTACAAAGCTTGTTCTATGTATAATCTGAAGGATCACATAAGGACTCACACTGGCGAGAAACCCTATGAATGCAGCAGCTGTGAATATAGAGCTGCAGCTTTGAGTTCACTGAAGCGCCACATGAGGATCCACACCGACAACAAGCCCTTTGCATGTGATATGTGTGATTTCAGATGTAGAAAGCGATCTCATTTGAAGAATCATTCGAGGACTCACACTGACCTGACTCTTTATGAATGCATGAGTTGTGAGTTTAAAGCTGTAAATATGAGTACACTGAGGCGTCACATGAGGATCCACACTGACAACAAGCCGTTCGCCTGTAATGTGTGTGATTACAGATGTAGAAATCGATTCAATCTGAAGATTCACTTGAAGACACACACTGACGAGAAACTTTATGAATGCAGTAGTTGTGGGTATACAACTGGAACTTTGACTACACTGAAGGATCACATAATGATCCACACAGGAGAGAAGGTGGTAGAAGATGTTTGATGTTGGTTTAAATTAAACTCCAGTACTTAAAATCGTCAGAAGGCCCATAAGAGGCTTCAAACTGGTCAGAGACCATTTTTTGTCTGTAACAGCTGTGAACTCAGGACATGTTCTTTATTATCACTCATGTTCTTTATCATCTTAGGATTCACATGAATGACTAATAAAATTCACTGGCTTGGAAATCTTCATCTGTAATAGAGGAGAAAACAGAAACACATGATTACCCACTACAACCTGCTCTGGAGATAACCTTGCTGCTGTTCTAGTTCTTTCAATTGCAGAACTAGTTTTCTACGTTTTCTTTTTTCAGTGGCGAGAAGCTTGTGATGCTGTGAATACCAGACTTGTAGGAATACCGCCTTCTGAGTACCCTAGAAGAACGTTCAAGGAGTTTCCTGGCTACATTCGTGGATCGTGATAATCAAGTTATTGAAGTTTTTACAAAAATATATTCATTTGTAAAATATTTGTTTATTTGTAAAAATACACAATTTGACTGACGTTCACAGTTTTGTACATTTCCATGTTCAGCTCGTGACCTTGTAATACCTACAGGTTGTTTCATAGGGTATGTTCAGAGAGGTAGTCCAGAACCAGTTCAGAACCAAACTGGAGCTGAAAAGGGGAGGGGATGGAGGCGAATGGACTCCTCCGGGCTCCTCCAAACCCCTCTGAACCGTTCAGGACTGCCTCTCCAAACAGACCCATACTTAAGTAACGGACCACCGTTTCTATTTCCGTTATTTGTGGGAAAATCAAAAAACTTGTCTAGAGGTCTATCTAGGCAGCCCTGAATGATTCGGTGGGGGGGGGGGGGCATTCGTCACTATCCCCTCCCCCTTTTCAGTTCCGGTTTGGTTCCGAACTGTTCCAGACTGCCTCTCCGAACAGACCCTAAGTAATCACTCCTTATTTTTTTGCAAAGAATTCGAAAATCACATTTTTGCGCATTGCGCATGCGCACAAATGAGCACAATGTGCACCAACTTTGTTTTTTCAAATGGTACTCCCTCCCCATTTTTTATTGCGGATTCGGATTCTACGTCAAATTTTATGAACATTTTACTTCGACAACTTTTTTTTTTTGAATGCGCGCAACCCACTAAAGGCCATATCACACGAGCGATTTTTCAGCTTTTTTCCGCAGAAAAATCGCTGGAACGTGAAGAGGAAGTTAGAATAAGTTAGGCGAAGTTGAAGAAGAATAACCGCAGAAAACTGCGAATAGAGCGCATTCTGGCGGCCAGCGATTTTCACTCTACAAGTTTTGGATCAGGTTATAGTAGTGTGGAATTTTGAAGCAACGTTTTAGCGTCGCTCCCACTCCCAGAAAAAGTAATCACTTTTTTTAAAGATGGGTGATAGCAGAGGTATTAGTCAGAATAGGACCTAAATCTACAATTATTATTTTTAAATAAAAAATAAGTGTGTTGAGCAAAAGTCACGAGAAGAATGTATTTTCCTATTCAACAATAAATTGTAAAATAGGAATCACCTGTTGTTTAGGTAATTGATGGGTGGGAAACTAAACTTAATTTTCGGTCCTGGTAGGTAATTAATTAATTGAAAACTTGGCTTCTTTATTTTTTTCACTCGCCAACAACTTTACTTGTCTCCGTGGCGTCACTACGATCTCGTTTTCTTCAGTTTTTGTGCTCCTGCCATATTATTCTTCAAAATGGACCCTATTTCCTTGATCATTAGTGGTGAGTACCTACCAACTACAATATCTTAACTTAAGTATATAAATTATGTACCACTGTCCAGTATTTTGTCAGTCAAACATGTAAGTATTTGTACAGAAAGAATTACTGAAATCTGATGGTTCATTGTTAAAAATCGTCATTGTAAAAATGAACGAAGAACTGATTAATTTTTCTCTCGGAAAACTGCAGAAAACTGAACAGACGTCGACTAGTAGATCAAGGAATGCTACAACCACAAATTACTTATCGATGGAGAACCTTCGAATGGTTTCCTTCCAGCTTTTTTTCCCGCACAAAATGGCGGACTAGAAAAATTAGAACGCGTTCTAAATATTCCAAAGCTAGAAAAATCGCTCCACCAGGGTGCAGGCTGTGTTATGGGGGGGTGGGGAAGTGGAATTAAAAACCCGCTGCATGGATACTTGAAACACTGTACTTCTTCCCTTGCATGGATACTTGAATCACTGTACTTCTTCCTCTTCACGTTCCAGCGATTTTTCTGCGGAAAAAAGCTGAAAAATCGCTCGTGTGATATGGCCTTTAGCGAGTGGTCAAAGATTCGCAACCCAGGGATTGTGCCACAAGAGATGAAGTAGACCTCAAGTGTGGCACATCACTTATCAATGATTTTCTTAGCTGAATCGCGTGGCGACATCCCTTTCTTGATTTGGTTTCATTTTACCGCATTTACAGCCGAATGAGTCACATTTTGAGGAGGAAATCATCGATTTTTTATGAAGGGTAATGTATCAATCCCAATGAAGTCTAAAAACCTGTAAAATTTATAAAATTGAGTCAGGAAAAATAATTTGTGAAGGAAATGATACTCGGAAATGGACTCCTCAAAAAGTGACTTTTCCTGCTGTAAATGCGGTAAA
This sequence comes from Apolygus lucorum, assembly GCA_009739505.2. Taxonomy (NCBI): domain Eukaryota; kingdom Metazoa; phylum Arthropoda; class Insecta; order Hemiptera; family Miridae; genus Apolygus; species Apolygus lucorum. The sequence goes on from CM019182.2 coordinate 3,904,619, forward strand.
ATGAAACCAAATCAAGAAAGGGATAGACACAATGTCATGTACTGTAGTAAGTGGCACAGAAGTGACTCTTCATGAATGAAATCACAATGAGGAATTTCACCGATTTCCGTTTGCATTTTTCCTGAATAGTTAATGGTGTGGGATAAATGAAAATCGGGCTGATTTCGGAAAATAAGTCTCCTGTTATTTTTGGGAGACAGTCAAAATTTTTAATTTTAAAATTAACCGGGAAAACGGACGTGAAGCGGGAACGCTCGCTGATTGGGCTGTTCGGATCGCCGTCTCCTCCTAGTGTTGCCTGTTGGGACGACGAAATCGTGTTTTCTAAGAGAAAAGTTATCAAACAAAAACAGAGGAAACCTAATTTTCCCCATCTTGCTTTTTCTATTTTTTTCTTCAGTTTTTCGATTTCAATCTTCACTGTTTCGTGAAATTTTGCATCTGGGGACTATAGATTTCTCGATCTCAGCGCTTCAAGCGGCCATAAATGAACTATTCCAGCATGACGTCATTTTCCCGGTTTTTTTAAACATTCGTATTTTCTACACTGTTTTGTTTATTCGTAAATTAGGAAGTTCGGGCTGAAAGTTTGCCTTAGGCGGTTTTTCGAGGTGCTGAATCCGATTTTGGGGTCAAAAATAGGAAATTCCGACATGGTGAAATTCCTCATTATTCGATTTTCAGATTCTAGGTACGTACTATGAAATGTAAAACATCAAATTTTGGAGGGGGAGTTAAAAAATGTGTCTTGCTCGATTCCAATGGTTCATAATTGAAAATATAAACCAAAAACTTGGACAATTTTGGATTTCTTCCCAGTTTTGCATTTATTTCGGACTATTTTTTTTTTAGCAAGCCCCCCCTGGACTTGGATTCTATCTAATTAAAGCCTACAGCGTAAATTGTACAAACATGGAGCATGTTTCAGCGAAATTTAATGCAGAACCTTTAGTTGTAGGTAGGTATAATACAAAAGTTATATTATTCCTAGCAACATATCTAAAATGCATTGAATGCAACATATCTGAATGCACTGGAGTGCTTAGGGCACTGACTGGTGGAGTGTTAAGGCTAAATGTCATGAGGTTTTAGTGAGATTCTGAGATAAGAGAGGGCAGCACCATCAGGGCTAAATTTCGTTTACTTCTCATTTGAGAACGGATCGAGATATTTTAATTTCAGCAAACGGATTTCTCTTCAGGATCACCGTATAATTCCGGGTAATTGGTTTAGAAAGTGTGCAAAATTTTTTTCATACTGCCCCAACAAAAATTTGTTCAAATTTTGAAAACTTTCAAAAAGTGGCCTTATAGCCACTTGCAGAACTTAATTAAGAATACAAATCCGTTTGCGGAATTTTTCTAACTTGATCATAGCCATCAGATTCTCGTTTCTACGATATGGAGCGGGGGCAAGGGGGGTGATCATGGGCTGGGGAAACGAGAATCCGACGGCTATGATCAAGTTAGAAAAATTCCGCAAACGGATTTGTATTCTTAATTAAGTTCTGCAAATGCCTCTAAGGTCACTTTTTGAAAATTTTCAAAATTTGAACAAATTTTGGTTGGGGCAGTATGAAAAAAAAAATTTGCACACTTTCTAAACCAATTACCCGGAATTCTACGGTGATCCTGAAGAGAAATCCGTTTGCGGAATTAAAATATCTTGATCCGTTCTCAAATGAGAGGTAAACGAAATTTTCTTCATTTTGGTGCTGCCAAGTGGTGGCAGATTTCACAACTAAACTCGGGATATTTAGCCTTAAAAAGGCGCGTGACCGTCCCGCGTCCCCCTTCCACGTGACACTACCGCATCACCCTCCAGTGAAACGTTTTACGGGTAGTAGTTACCCTATGGCTAAAACATGTTCCATAATTAAAAAATTGTGAGGCGAATTCCCCATTGCGCGAGTCATCAATGCCTAATTGCCTCGTGTTGAGCAATATTGTTGAGAGTTGTCGTGAAGTCTGCTACTTTTTTCCGGTTATAGTTATAGTTATGGCGTTATAAATATTTTATGACAGACACGGAACCAAAATTGTTCAGAAAGGTCTGAAATGTAAAATGCGAGTGGAAATTATGATTTTGAAGAAGTTTTTTTTCTACCTTGAAAAGTGAAAACAAAGCTTCCGCTACCTTGGTAGACTCGGAAGCAATAATGAAATGGAACAAAACTTGGAAAAATATGGAGTTGAAACAAAGTTGCTGAAAGAATTTTTTGTTGGAAAATAATACCTTGGTGGCAATAATGGGTCATCCAACGGTAGACACCCTGTAAATAATGATTGTTTCATCCATATTTTATGAGTAAAATGGTTGTAGCAATTACTACAAGATGAATTAAACCTACATGGAAAAAGTTGGAACAATTCAGGGTTTCTCCATCGCCCATTGGTTTGTTTGCTCTTTGAGTAGGTATACTTGTATGTTTAAATTTCATTCACTAGTATGGAAGTCTTACACATTTTACTGTGACCTCTATGGTGGCCATTAGCAAGTATCCTGAAGAAGAAGAAGGTGATGAAGGTTCCAGTTTTTCTCGTTGTGGATAGTGACGATTCGATGTTCCTTTCGATGCGATATTTAACATCGAAATAATATCGGAGACAGTATCATTATCGATAAAATATCGATAGAATATCGAAACAAAAATGTTGATGTGACATTGTCACCGAATTTTTTTTAAATCTTTTTTTATCATCAATATCAGTGATATTGATAGAATATCGAAAGAAAAATACTGATTTCACTGATATAGAATACCCATGTTTTTGCATCTTTTTTTAAAATCAATATCAGTGATATTGATATAATATTGGAAGAAAAATACTGATTTCATTGATATCGAATACCTATGTCTTTTCATCTTTTTTAACGAATATCAGTGATCATAAATTATCGAAAGAAGAATATTGATTTCACTGATATTGAATAGGTTTTTGCATCGTTTTTTATCTAATAGGAGAAATTGATAAATTACAGTGAGAAGGAATCGAACCATCACAACTGATAATGTTTTTCTTTCGATATCAATATTTTCCTTTCGATATTCGATAATATCGCCAGAAAAATATCGATACAAATATCGGAAATATCGATATCAATAAATATCGAAAGTATTGAATCGTCACTAGTTGTGGAAGTAAAGTGTGTGACACAGGTGGTATTGTGAGTGAGTAGTAACAAAGGGATTGATGAGGAGAAATAATGATTGGGGACGATTGGATGGTGATCGAGGAAGAGGCGATTTGTGGGGAAGATCAAGTCGAGAAAGAAGAATCGATTGAAGCAGACCTGATGGTCAAGGAGGAGATGACAGATGAGGAAGGACCGGTGATCAAAGAAGAATTATTGTTCGAGGAGATGATGATTACAGAAAATATCAAAAGAGAGGATATCAATCACTCATCGCCCCAAATCGTCACAGATGATGCAGAATTTAAGGTAGTCCTGAGGAAGTTGACAGAAGAAGAAATCTGCAGACGGCCATCCAGGAACGATGAGAAGCAGCCATCAGGTGACTTGGAAAACGGTGTTGGACGATCAAGTGACTTGAAGTCAAGTGGGGTATCGTGTGGTGATCGTGATTACAAATTCGGAGGGCAAGGAGATGTGGAGAGTCACATCACGTTTCACTCTGACAAGAAGTTCTATAACTGCAATAGTTGTGGGTTTAGAACTGCATCTAAGGGTTCATTCATGCGTCACAGGAGAACCCACACTGGCGAGAAGCCAAATATCTGCGATATTTGTCAGTTTAGAGCTGGATCTCGAGCTACACTGAAGGATCACATGAGGACCCATACTGACGTGAAGCCCTACAGCTGTGACTTTTGTGAGTACAAAGCTAGATACAAGCATAATGTGAAGATTCACATGATGACTCACACAGGCGAGAAACCCTATGGATGTAATAGTTGTGACTATAGATCTAGATATCTGAAACATCTGAAGGGCCACATAAGGACACACACAGGCGAGAAACCCTATGAATGTAATATTTGTGACTACAAATCTAGTTCTCAGCATAATCTGAAGGATCACCTAAGGACTCACACTGGCGAGAAACCCTATGAATGCAACATCTGTGAATATAGAGCCGCCACTATTAGTACACTGAAGCGCCACCTGGTGGTGCACACTGACGTCAAGCCTTTTGTCTGTAATTTGTGTGGTAACAAGTTTAGATATCGATCTAATCTGACGAATCATTGGAAGACTCACACTGGCGAGAAACCCTATGAATGCGGTAGTTGTGGGTATAAAGCTGGAAGGGTGAGTACGCTGAAGCGTCACATAAAGGTCCACACGGGAGAGAAATAATATGTTTGATGTTGGTTTGATTACAACTCCAGGGCTCAAATTCATCAGAAGGCTCATGAGAGGCTTCAAACTGGTGAGATCCCACCTGTCTGGTACACAACCTAGCAGCTATTCTAATTGTGTTGCGCTCAGAACTACTTTTCTACGTTTTCTAGAAGGTCAATGAGGACATTCAATGGCGAGAAGCTTGTTAAAGTTGTGAATACCTACAGCACCTGCTGAGTACCACACACGAACGTTCGAGAAGTTTTTATTCGACTACTGGCGTGGATCGTGATAATCGAGTTATTCGGGTTTATACAAAAATGTATTGGTTTCTTTGTAAAATAACAAAACTTTAATAAATTACACAGTTTGTACATTTCCATGTTCAGTTCGTGACCTTGATTGTACATAATAAATTGAATAATACATACAGGCTGTCTACTATTGAGGTGGATTATACTTCAAGAATCAATACGTCAAGATATTACCAACAAAAATGTCTCCCATCATCCCTTGTTTGTGATACAATGAGGAATTTCACCGAATTCTGTTTGCATTTTTCCTGAATAGTTAATGGTGTGGGATAGATGAAAATCGGGCTGATTTCGGAAAATAAGTCTCCTGTTATTTTTGGGAGACAATCAAAATTTTTGATCTCAAAACTAACCGGGAAAACGGACGTGAAGCGGGAACACTCGCTGATTGGCTGTTTGGATCGCCGTCTCCTCCCAGTGTTGCCCATTGGGACAACAAAATCGTGTTTTCTAAGAGAAAAGTTATCAAACAAAAACAGGGGAAACCTAATTTTCCCCATCTTACTTCTTCTATTTTTTCTTCAGTTTTTCGATTTCGAACTTTACTGTTTCGTGAAATTTTGCATCTGGGGACTATAGATTTCTCGATCTCAGCGCTTCAAGCCGCCATAAATGAACTATTCCAGCATGACGTCATTTTCCCGGTTTTTTTAAACATTCGTATTTTCTACACTGTTTAGTTTATTCGTAAATTAGGAAGTTCGGGCTGAAAGTTTGCCTTAGGGGGTTTTCCGAGGTGCTAAATCCGATTTTGGGGTCAAAAATAGGAAATTCCGACATGGTGAAATTCCTCATCTTTCAATTTAAATTTTTTTCCTTATTTTGACTTTTATGTCAATAAAACTGCCGTTACTCCTGTTATTTACCAAATAAATTCAAATTTGAGGATTTATTTAGAAATGAAAAATATAGAAAATATAGATATTTAGAAATGAAACTTTTTAATAGTTCGCTGCAAATTATTACACAACGGTTTATCATTTTCGTGTGTAGATCACCAATCTGGAAAAAAAAAAAAAAGTTACTTCAGGGAAAATTGAGGGTTTTTTCACCTTTCAAGAGTTGTTGGTGAACTGCTACGCAGGGTGTCCCGAAACCAATCAGTAAAACTTCAGATATCGATTACCTATACTAATTTTCGTTTATTATTTTCAATAATGAACATTTGGAATCGACCAAAAGAAAATTTACCCCCCCCCCTCCCCTCAAAATTTGTTGGTATACGTTTCAAGGTACGTAGAATCCGAGGCTTCATTCGGGGTCTAGTTTTGCCCCGAAAATTTTGGTTGATTTAAGTCACTTGTAAGGGTTGAAATTTTGAAAACGCCCTAGCTCAAAAAATTCGATATAAAGGTATTGTTTTTCATCAATTTAAGATAGTAATGAATTTTTAGAGACTAAGTGGTGCTGTGTTGGACAAACCGTTCGCTCCCTACGAGAACTTAGGGTTGGGCTTACGATAAATCAGAAACTCGAGCGTGAATCGCAAAAAAGGCCCTTTCTCCGTTCAAATTTTAGCTGGCCAAAACGGGATCGCTGTAGGTACGTGGTAGGCAGGTGGTGACAGTGGCAAAGCCGTGTTCTTTGCAGACGAGTGATCTACATAGAAAAAAATAATAAACCTTTTATGTAATAATTTGCAGAATTTTCTATTCCAAGTCCACCAAGGTAGCGGAAGCTTTGTTTTTACTTTTTTAGGTTGAAAAAAATGTCTCCAAAATCGAAATTTCCACTCGGTTTTACATTTTAGGCCTTCTTGGACGATTTTGGCTATCATGAAATCCTTGTTACGCGTAAAACTATACGAAGTAATTTGTCCGATTTCGATGAAATTTTCAGGGGGTGGGTTGGCTTGTAGGTGGTCCATTTTCTACGTGTTTGTTTTTCGACTTTTCATATAATATATGGAGTTCCTGAAACTTCCAACGAAATTGGACTAATATATTATATTAGTCCAATTTCGTTGGAAGTTTCAGGAACTCCACAACTGTCCCAAAGTGTCACCGGAGTAACCACAATTACATTGCAATTTTAAATTTAATGAACAGCTGATTTTTTTGTGGGTTATTGTAAGTCTCGAAATAGTTATGACAACAATTTTCAAAGAAATCGATGAAAAAATTGTCAAAATGTTTGTCATATCATTTTTTGACTTTTACTTAATAACTTGCAAAAAACAGGGTTCAAAAAATTGAGCTCTGGCCATTGATTTTCAAATTGCAATTCAAATCTACTTAATCTGGTGACACCTTGGGGCAGCTGTCTTCCATCACACTAGTGACACCATGGTCCAATTAGGGTTAAAGAAGAATTATTTCTGCTTTCGGAAGCTCAGGTGGAATCATGTTCCACCACTTCCCTTATCAACATCTTTGATGGACGATCCACTCTCAGCTAGGGACGGCACGATACTCCACAGTATCGATACTTCTTTCGATACAGTATTTCTCATTAAGTATCGATACCCGATATATTTTCGATACCGATATTATTAGATATCGATACTTCGATAATATCGGCTCAAAGTATCGATACTATCGATACTTCAAATTAACCAACGAATGATTTCGCAAACCAAATGAAACCTTAAAAAATGAAACCTATAAATTATAAATATTAACATTATTACTATATTAATAAAAGTAAATAATTTAAAGTGTAGTTAATGTCAGTGGTAATTTAAAATGTCATAAAAGTCAATAATTTAAAATTTAATAAAAATGAATGATCATTTCATTTTATATTTATTCCTATTCTTATTCCCAAGAATTCACAGTTCCATGAAATGATTTTTTTATCTACTACAAATAGAAAGGATCAAGTAATAAATCAGTTACATTACAAATTAATAATATTTATTATCGTCATAAAAACAAAATTTGGCGTGAAGTACATTTTTACTTGAATTTGAAAAAAGTAAATCAAAAAAATTGTTGTGAACTGAAAGTAAAACGATGACCAAAAGGAACTCGAACTGTTCAAGAAACCCAGAGAAATGAAAACCGCAAAAATGGGCGGTTACAGGGAGATAACCTGTAAAAAGTTTTAGAATATCGATGAAGGATTACAGAAGCGGTACCGTGAACTGGGGTGATACTGATCAACACGCCTTTTTCCATATGCATGCGATTTCAAAACTCCACGGAAAGTTAGGTCGTGTTATGTGTTCGTAGCAATGTTTTCTCTAGGGGGATATCGTTCCCGCCCGATAGTCTAGGTTACCATGGTAGCTGATAAGGAAATAAACAAATCTCAAAATCGGGCCCAGCTGACATTGTGATTGTAACTTCTGTTGTGCCGGTGTCGGGTGTTGTGTGGTGAAGTTCTAGCGAAAAGATTTTGTTTCTACTAGAGTTAAGCATGAAATATCTGGAATTAGTTTGTTTTTTCCGTGTTACTACAGTTGGTTATCTGTTAAAAACAAAAACAAACTATTTCCAGGGGGTGATAGTGATCACGGCCGAAATGCCCCGAAACTATCAAAACGTGATTGGTCCATCAATATTTTTGGTAACAAGTGCTTTAAAATTAGTTGTTTCTTGTCAGTTACCAATCATGTGCCACGAATGGTCTTATTATAATAATAAATACTGAAGAGGATATTACGAGTCTTGAATCTTGGCTTGATTCTGATTTTTATAAGTAAAGAGTTGGTTTTCATTAGTTTTTCAATAAAAATTGTTCTGAAATGAGTTGTTAGTGGTTTTTTTTTACCTCAGGGTACTAAAAAATAATTTTTAATTGTTTAAGTTTGATTTTCAATTGTTTTTAATATGTTTAAGTTCGATTTTAAATTAGTGATCACTATCACCCCCTATGTGGGGGGTGATACTGATCAATTTAATTTTTTTTTTTAAATGAGCTTAATTCAACAAAATTTCAAAGTTTGATATAGGATACTGTTCGTAAGATGTGGGAGAATATAAACTATTTTTTTCAGATTTTTTTGAATTATTACACTGGTAGTTTTCAAGGAAAAACTGTAGAAATTGATCACTATCACCCCAGTCTACGGTATATCGTTTCGATTTGTTATGACTGCGTGTCGGAGCGTGAAGGCGATCGGCTTCCTTCTGATTGTCGGTTTGATTGGTTCCTACTCAACGAAGACAAAGGACGGGACAACACTCGATGCCCGGCGCGGGTAACCGCAGACCGTGTGCAAGAGTGTTAAGATCGCCAGCTCGGATACATTCCTAGGCGCGATTGCTCGCCGACCCGGGGGATGCACCACATTTACCTATACCTAGTTGGAGGCAGACGACGACTAGGGTAAATGGGAGCAGAAGCCGGCGCGATGAGCTTTATCGCATACCGAGACCCTCCGATGAACTGTGGGCTTCAGAGAAGAGGCGAGGTAGATCGAGAAATAAACAAGTCGAGTTTTCGAAGACGAATGCATGAAGGGGAAGCCCTGAGTCCTCCTTTTATATGGACTTGACAAGGTAAGAGGAGGGTGGAAAAAGGTGACGTCAACTGATGTCACTGTTCCCCGTACCTCACCTTACCTACCGTGCATGGTGAGTCACTCAGGGTTTCCCTCGACCTTTATTGGAGAACTACACAGTTAAAAGTATGAGTCATTACATAGGTCCCCCAGTTCGTAAAATAAAGGGAAAAAAATTAACAACCGTGGTGGTGGTGATCATGACATTAACATATTAACAGGTACACTAAAAAAGAAAATGAAACAAAAATGATGCAATACAGGGAGTCCTTTTATAATGAAGTAAAAACGGAGACCGCAGACATTGATCGCTTCCATTTTAGCGGTAATGACGGCCAAGTGGTGTGATTCGCTGCTGGAAGAGTCTTGGAGTGGGTTGATCATGATGCGAAGGTGAATAATAATTTTTTCCCCGCGATTGATGGTCACATCGTGCAGATCGCCGTAAAAAGTGATTGGATGTAGTGTTGGAGGAAATAACGTATACATCGTGTCGTGGACGAGCCGGTAAATACTGAATTTTCTGGAGTAGGCGGGGTGCCAGTAAAGTTGATCCGTGCCTCGTAGCACCGAATGCGAATGCTTCACCGCAATGTGTGCGCATGTGAAGTGTTGCGGCAGTTGAAGTTGTTCAACGTTGAGTCGAAATGTTTGGTCCCCGGCCGCCGGCCGTGACCTGTGCGTAGGAGCGCAGAGTCGAGTTCTCCGTGGCATCGGAGCGGGATGCTGGCGGACGGTAGGCGGTCGCTTCTTGACGGGACGTAAGTCTGACGCGGAGCAGCTGTTTACAGTGGGAGGTACTTGAGTCGAATGATTCGAGTAGGTTTGTGTCCAGAGGTACCTCAGGTAAATCCGTCCCTGTTGTGGTGGGGGAAATACCGAAAGCCGGCCGACACCTACTGAGAGAAACGGTTACCTGTGAGCCGTCAATAAGCAGCGTAGCCGTTCGCTCTCCTTTGTTAACCACTTCGTAGGGGCCGGAGTAGAGGGGGTTCAAGCCTTTCCGAAGCCCTTCTTCTCGCAAAAACATCCTTTTTGCGTTTTGGAATGTATCGGGGAAAACCCGTGGGCGTTTGTCCGTTGAGGGTTTTGCGGGCGGTCGGTGATATTCCGTCGGTTGAGGCGGAAATAGGTCAGCCGGGAGGCGGAGGGGCGCACGAAAAGTACGTTCGGCGGCGCTGTAACCGTCCGAATACCGAATGGTAGTGCGGAGCCCTAATAAAATGGTCGGAAGATCCTTAGACCATGATGGCGAGGAAGTAGCAGTACGTAGGGCGTTTTTTAAATCCCTATGCCATCGCTCGATTTTTCCGTTCGATTCAGGATGGTAGGCCGTTGTGCGATTGCGTTTGATGCCGAATTTTTTTAGGAATTCGGAGAATTCTGCACTCTCAAATTGCCTGCCTTGATCAGTAATAATCGTTAATGGACAACCGAATCGCGCTATCCAATTGTTAAGGATGCCGTCAGTGACCGCCTTTGTCGTTATCGTTCGTAATGGGATACATTCCGGCCAGCTGGTATGTCTGTCGATTAGGGTTAACAGATATTTATAACCTTGCGAATCCGGAAGAGGCCCCACGAGATCAACGTTTAATTCTTCGAAGGGAAGCGAATCGTCAAATTCCGCTGGGCGAATTTGAGGGTGGCGGAATTCTTTGAATTTCGAACATTTGGCGCATGCCTGTACATATTCCCGTATTTCCGTGTTCATTCGAGGCCAAAAAAGTTTCGCGCGAATTAGGTCTCGTGTTGCGCGTATTCCTGGATGACTAAATGAATGATAGTGTTCAATTAATTTGCGGCGAAGTCGTTTAGGAACAAACGGGCGAGGCATGTCCGATGTCGTATCACACCACAGTGAGAGGTCGAGCGCAGGTACCTGGGTTTCTTCGAGACGCCCGGTCGAAATAAGGTTGCGGAACTCGGGTGATTCATCGGTCTGTTGATTTAGGTAAATATCTTTTCCGGACGGAAAAGTCGTGAGCTCGTGAAGTTCGAGCGAAGGCCGAGATAATGTGTCAGCGACTACGTTGGAGGTGCCCGGAGTATATCGGATATCAGTCGTGAATTGGCTGATAAACTCCATTTGCCTAATACGACGAGGCGAGGCCGTTTTTCGGTCCTGATGGAGCGACGTGGTGAGCGGTTTGTGGTCAGTCATAATATGAAAAGTACGTCCCTCTACGAAGTCTCTGAAATGCTTTACACTTTCGTAAATAGCCAGAAGCTCCTTATCGAAAGTGGAGTACTTCTGTTGAGCTGTTGATAAAGTTTTAGAGAAAAATCCGAGGGGTGACGTCTCGTTGTTGACCTCCTGTTGTAACACCGCGCCAATTCCGACGTCCGAGGCATCCGTAGTAATGGAGAGTCGACCTTTCGGAGAAGGATGAGCCAGCGTAGTTGCATTTTGCAAATCGTTTTTGCATTTATTGAATGCGGATTTCATTTCTTCCGTCCATTCAATCGTGCGACGGTCCTTCTTTTTAGAAGGCTGCGGAATCGCATTTATTAACGGCTGTTGGTGTACAGCCGCGTTCGGAATGTGCCGTCTGTAAAAATTTAACATCCCCAAAAACCTGCGTAGGTCGGTGACAGTAGTCGGAAGAGGGAATGTCGTGAGATTGTCCACCTTTTTAGGTACCGGACGTATCCCAGTCGCGTTGACTATGTGACCAAGACAAGTCACTTCTTTTTTAGCAAGGACGCATTTTTCCTTGTTTACCGTGAGACCCTCCGCAGCGAAAACGTTAAGGACTGCTTTAACATGGCGTTCATGTTCCTTAATGTTTCGAGACGCGATTAAGACGTCGTCTAGGAAACAAAAGACAAAGTCGAAGTCTCGAAGGATTTGGTCCATATATCGCTGCCACGACTGTGCAGCGTTTTTTAATCCGAAATTCATTTTTCTGTATTCGTACAGTCCAAATGGCGTTATAATCGCTGTTTTCGGAATGTCCTGAGGGTTCACGTCGATATGGTGAAACGCACGCGAAATATCGAGCGTGGAGAAAATCGTGCATCCGTGTAAATGAGACGAAAAATCTCGAAGATGCGGAACGGCGTATTGATCTCCGACCGTGCGTTCGTTGAGCCGACGATAATCACCGCAAAAGCGCCAAGTACCATTTGGTTTAGGTACCGCGTGCAGAGGACTGGCCCAAGGTGATTTCGAGGGTTGGATAATTCCGTCGTTGATGAGCTGTTTGAAGTGCTCTTTTGTCTGACGGAGTTGTTCGGGGTGAAGACGTCTACTTTTCGCTGTGACCGGCGGACCTCTGGTTTCAATGAAGTGCTTTATCGTGGAGAGATGGGATGAAGATCGCTTCTCCGGTCGGTATTTGTCGAGCATGTTGACGAAGGTCGGCGGAGTAGGTTCGGTAGTGACGCCGGAATTGACCGTGTTGACGTACCCTCGTATTGGATTTTGCGAATTAGGGTTGAATAATGATCGATTTTTCAGGTCAACGTGTAAGCCAAAATATCCGAGAAAATCAGCTCCGATAATGGGTCGTTTTACGTCCGCAACTACAAAAGTCCATTCGTATATGTCGTTTTGTAGATAAACCTTCGTTGTAAAATTACCATAGGTCGTTATGGCGGTGCCGTTCGCGGCGAAAAGTAGGTAGTCGGATGTTTTGTTCTTCCGATGAACTAAAGAGTTCGGAAGAATTGAGATGCTAGCCCCCGTATCGATCAAAAAAGGTATATTGTTTTTATGACATTTGACGAATAGTCGGTTGGAAATGTCTTGGAAAGGGGCGCCCGCCTTGTAAACAGGCGGGCCCGCTAGTTTTCCTGCCATCGTACCTTTTTGAATGAACAAGGCTGTCGACATTTAGTCGCCTTGTCGCGGTATTTAAAATGGTACCAGCACATACCTTTTTGTTGAGTCGGAGATTGCGGACGAGGTTGCTGGTACTGTCGTGCGGGGCTATTTCGTCTCGGAGGTCGCTTCGTAGCTACCGCCTCAGTATTACAGTCCGGTTCGATTTGATGAACCGCTGCGGCGCTACGTATTTCGTGCGTAGCATCTGCGATCGGCGCGAGGAATTCTGGAGTTTTATCCATCCACGGAGCAATGGACATTTGGACCGCGATGGGTAGCGCCTTGATCCAAAATGCTTTTAGGATGTCGTTAGGCGTGAGGTCCCCCAGATGATGGCGCATTTGGCGTAAAAGCTGGGAAGGCTTGAGGTCCCCCAGTGGCCGATGCTCGGTGAGTGCCGTGATCCTCGCATGCCGAGACGGCTCGAAGATTTCGATGAGCCGTTGTTTGAGGTCGTCGTATGGTGTCACAAGCTGGGCTTGTGTTAAGTCCGCCGCTTGAACTGCCACATCGTAGGGCAGTAGAGGGATGGTCCGGGTGAAGCGAGCGCGCTGCGTGTTTACATGCGCGCTGGTGAAAGCCGCGTCGAGCTGTATAAACCACAGCCGGGGATCCTCTCGGTAGAACGGCGGAAGCGTGAGCGGGATTGAGACCTTCGTGGCCTCGGCGAAGTCCGGTGCGGGCGGCGGTAGCGGTGGGTCCATAATCCTCGAGTTAGCTTCGTGTTGAATAGCAAACCAAAAACGTGCGGGGTCACCAATGTTATGACTGCGTGTCGGAGCGTGAAGGCGATCGGCTTCCTTCTGATTGTCGGTTTGATTGGTTCCTACTCAACGAAGACAAAGGACGGGACAACACTCGATGCCCGGCGCGGGTAACCGCAGACCGTGTGCAAGAGTGTTAAGATCGCCAGCTCGGATACATTCCTAGGCGCGATTGCTCGCCGACCCGGGGGATGCACCACATTTACCTATACCTAGTTGGAGGCAGACGACGACTAGGGTAAATGGGAGCAGAAGCCGGCGCGATGAGCTTTATCGCATACCGAGACCCTCCGATGAACTGTGGGCTTCAGAGAAGAGGCGAGGTAGATCGAGAAATAAACAAGTCGAGTTTTCGAAGACGAATGCATGAAGGGGAAGCCCTGAGTCCTCCTTTTATATGGACTTGACAAGGTAAGAGGAGGGTGGAAAAAGGTGACGTCAACTGATGTCACTGTTCCCCGTACCTCACCTTACCTACCGTGCATGGTGAGTCACTCAGGGTTTCCCTCGACCTTTATTGGAGAACTACACAGTTAAAAGTATGAGTCATTACACGATTGATACTATATTATAGTACTTATGGTATTTTTTCTGAGTACTTAATATTTGTTTTTTTTTACCATTTTACTTTGGCAAAAATATCGATAATATCGTCAAGAAAGTATCGATACTTTCGATATTATAGGCTTAAGTATCGATACCAATATATCGGTATGAGTTTTCTATCAAAAGTATCGATACAAATATCGGTATCGATACCAAAAAAGTATCGATACTCCGATATATCGGTGGTATCGTGCCGTCCCTACTCTCAGCAGATAGGGATGGCATATCGAATGAAATAAATCGATATACATGTCAAATGATATATCGTCAATGAGATATCGATACCTACGATATATCGGAGAAAATATATCGATATTTCGATATATCGGAAGATTAATTTCAAGAAACGTGTTGAAGTAGGTAGGTGAAATAAATATAAAAAATTGAATTAGGAAGACATTTATCGACGTATAGGGAGATGTACTTTGGAAGAAATTGAAGAAGTAAGTAGGTAGGTGGATTGAAACGTTTCTAACATCATTTTGGAAGAAATATATCGATATATTCGTCATATCGGAAGATCTATCTGGAAAAACCGGGTGAAATAAGACTTATTAACCTACTTAATATTAACCTACTTTCAAAAGTTACTGGATATGAATCATCAAAATTCATAGTTTAAAAACGAAAAAAAAGTGCGAAAATATCATTGCAATGTTGAATTAATTTATAAATTGACAGGGGTATACTGTAGACAATCATGATCCTTCAAAATTGAAAATAATTTATGTGAAAACCTACTTCACTTCGTATAGTAGGTAGTTTTAATCTAGACTAGCCTCCATCAATTTTGGCTCAAGTCAAGTAATGGGGGGTGCGCCTTGATTTTTTTTAGATTTTTAATCGAAAGTAGACTACATCCTGAGAATTTTGGCGCCAACCGCGACCTTCTAGCGTGAGTAGATCTGTTTCTATGATTTTTCAAAGTTTCGACCGTTTATGACGTCACGCGCCCCTCTCGCCTGGGCGGGACCTCCCAGCCCACTGTGACGTCATAAACGGTCGAAACTTATAAATTCATAGGAAAAGATTTACACACGCTAGAAGGTCGCGGTTGGTACCAAAATTCTCAGAATGAGGTCTAGTTTAGATTAAAAATAACAATAAACAGTTTTTCCTACCTAGGCGCACACCCTATTGAGCCTTGAGAGCAACTGTAGGTGTAAACTATGTACACTATCATGTCTGAGCTGAAGTCAACAGTCTGAAATCTCCCCATCACGTAGGTACCTACAAAATTTGGAATAAAATAACTTATCCATTACTTATTAGAAACTACTTATTCTCTTCCATTCATTTCAATATTTAATTTTTACTTGTCGCGATATATCGGTCAATATATCGATATTGACCGATAATATCGGATCTCTATATCGATACAAATATATCGATATATCAAACGTAATATATCGATATATTTCATATATCAATATATCGTTGCCATCCCTATCAGCAGATACCTGAAGTTGGCGTTAAGTGTGAATGTTGTCCAACCTAGTTTTCAGACGTAGAATAAATATAGTTCGGCGTAAATCATTAAACAACTTTCTTATAAACCCAAGTGTTGTATAATAATGGATTTTATTCATCTGAACGGAAACGATGGCTTGAGCAGAGCAATGTATGGCTTTATGCCAGGAAATTCTCTCTTTCGTTTTCGGAGACGGGCTGACCCTGCTAAATGCCATCACTATCGGAATACCTCGGAGGTGAGATGGAAAAATGCGAGCTGGCGGGTCACTGTCACGAGAGACGTTATGATTATGAAGGCGGGATCACTGGCCTCCACAATGAAGATGTTTACATGAACAAGACTCGTTCCAAATGCCAACACCGCTGAAACCACAACACCTACTGTGTGTGAAGACTCCGATAAAAGTAGGTGACGAGGAAGTAAGCATTTTACTCGGAGCAAGAGTTATAAACAGCCGAGTTTTGAAATAAAACATTTTTTCCTAAACGTAAAGAATGTGCCATATTGTCAGGTTGGCAATCCTGTCGGTCCCCCCCCCCCCCCCCCCCAATGCTACCTGCTAAGCCCCATCGCCATTCGTATTCATCCACAGTTACAGTTCTCCGGATTCAAATCAGTTGTTAATTCGAATCAATTCCTGGTTGTTGGGCTTTTACTTGAGGAATATTTAAAGAAAATGACGACTGACACTGACACTTCGTAATTATAGTTTCATTAGCAATGGGGTATTTCGGTGGGTCGGAAATTCAGGTTTTTGACCTCAAATTTGGATTCAGCACCCTTGAAAACCTATATACTACAACTTTAAGCCCAATGATACTATAACATGTGGTAGAAAAATTAATTAAAGAGATCACACGTTTGAAAAAGGCGGGCCGCTATAAATGCACACACACTAGGCAAGGACTACGCCGTGCGCGCGTGTGAGTAGTATTTTGTAGTATCCAAGAGGTCCTCCAAGGGTTTCTGTGCATGGATACTTTTTTCAAAGACAGTTGGCTAGCTACGTCACGATTGGCTAGCTACGTCACACCATTCAAATCTTCAACTTTCCTTAGCTTCTCTGATTTTTTGAAAACATTTTCTCGACGAACAGACCCGATTACCGTTATTCCTGAGCCATACTCTTTTGTGCTGCATACGCTCTTGTGCTCAATGCGTAGTTCTACTGGTTACAACCTACAAAAAGCCATTTTTCAACAATCGTCAAAAATGGACTTGTACTGTTTTTATTCTCATCGATTCATTTAGGTCTCCAACACTGATCACTCAGTATGAACATACATTTAACATTTATGAGTTTTGCATGCATTTGGAGGCGTTGCTCTCCTTAGAGTCCTTGAAGTACCATTCAATTTACCATAATCAAGCACAATAGAAAATTTCACTCGAATCTTTCTGGACTGCGCACTTGCTCTTCATTTAAATTACAAGATCGGGGCTAGTCTCTAGGTTTCAGTCCACTCCGCCATACATCATTCAGTAAAGTGCTCGAAGAGATCGTTCAAATGGTAATTGTATAGTACCTAATTGTTTAGCAAACATTTTTTAGTTTTCGCCAAAATGTTTGTAACAACAAACAAAAGGACGAGTTCGTTAGCCAGAAATTTTGGACAACCCTAAGTGGTCCAAATTTCAAAAATAGTAAAAAACATATTGTTTAGTAATGCATGCATTCCAGGGGCCGTCCCATTGGATAAGCACTAGATCAATTTAACCAGTTGGTAAGCGATGAAACTGTTTCACTCGATGTAATTTATTAAGTACTAGCTGAAAAGCCTACTAAAAGTAGCCAAAAACGAATCCTCCTGAGAGCCCAGCTCCTCCCGCCTCCAACTCTTCCCGCCTCCAGCTCCTCCCGCCCCAAAACCTCCCGCCTCCAACTCTTCCCGCCTCCAGCTCCACCCGCCCCAGCACCTCCCGCACCCAGCTCCTCCCGCCCCCAGCTCCTTCCGCCCCAGCTCCTCCCGCCTCCAACTCCTCCCGCCCCCAGCTCCTCCGGCCTCCAACTCCTCCCGCCCCCAGCTCTTTCTCCTCCCACGACCCCTCCAACCCCTCCGTGCATACGTACGTACGTACGTACGGTTGGCGTTTTATATTATTAGATTTTAGGCACCACAACACCCCCCCCCCCCCACCATTATCCACCACAACATTTCTAGCGGCATGGGAGCCTCGAATTTGAAGAGCATTTTGAAATCCATGATCTACGACTCCCAAAATTCGAACTCGAGTTTCAAAGTTTGGGTACAATTAGTAAGCTATAAAGGAACAGAAATATTGAAAAACCGGATATTTTCTCAATATTATCCCTCCGCTCGCCCCCTCACATGCTAATTTTGATACTCTGGTGGAATAGTGTGCAATTTGAAAGATTTCTGAGTCGAACAAAAGAAGAAACACTCAAATCGGTTGGAAATTGAGGCCTGGGCAGTTTTTACAAGATTATGCCCGCAAACGTACGTTTTTTGAGCATTGACCCCCCCCCCCTTCCTCCCCTTAAAAGGCCAAATTCGAAATTCCGGCGACGTAGTGCACAACTAGATAGGTTTCCGCGTCGAATAAAAAAAGAACCACGAAAATCGGTTGGAAATTGAGGCCTGGGCAGAGTACACAAGATTTTGCCCAAAAACGCACGTTTTTTGAGCAGTAACCCCCCCTTTCCCCCCCTTAAAAGGCAAAATTCGAAATTCCGGCGACGTAGTGCATAACTAGATAGTTTTCCGCGACGAACAAAAAAGAACCAGGAAAATCGGTTGAGAACTAAGGCCTGGGCAGACGACACAAGATTTTGTCACACACACACACAGACATTCACCTATTGTTTTTTTCGCGGATTTGGATTAAGAATGGTCTAAAACGGATTACTGTGTGGTTATTTTTTTTCTGTTGAGTGTTGTCCTCCTTCACCCCAGATCGATCACATAAGGACGCCCTAAAAAACGGTGTTTCCCCGTGTTTTGTGGTTATTTCCTTCACAATCATACTAATATAATATATTAGTATATACCATATTATGGTATATTAGGATTCAGTATAAAATTTCTAATATCAATGAGTTTTCCAAAAATGAAAATTGTCCAAAAATTGGAAAAAGGTTGTATATATCTATATATTTGTTGTACCCAGAAATGCAGTAGCCGTGTGGGTACTCTTTAAGTTCGTGGAGACGAGTAGAACATGAATATGGACTCCTAACATCTTCAAAGCATACCGAGGGCATATAGTATGTTAATATGGTGTACTAAAAATGGAAAAAACCAAGAATCGTGTAAAAAAAAACTTTCTAAAAGAAATTTCAACACCATTGTTCCTTTTCTCAACCATACCTTCAACTGAAAGATTTCTTTGAAAATTCGCTCATTAATTCATGCTGCATGATGTACTTTCTAAACCTCAGATACCCCTCGTATGCCTAGCACCTTTCAGAACAACATCTAATCCGATCATAACCATTCGAGTTTCCCATGTAGATTTTGTTCACGTATTCAAAAATTTCGTTGAGTATGTTAAACATACCTACCACAGGCTTTGTTGTGTTGCCAATGTGATTCTTCATTGCCAATAAAGTCAAAAAATTCCCTCATTTCAATTTATAGTGGTTTTATTAATAAAATTGTTCGTTATATCATAGCTTTTGTGTTGTATGATTTTTCTCTCAGCCACGAACTGGGCACATCAATCATAGAATGAAAGCGAGGAGAAACGGTTCAGCGCGCGATGCTTTCAGTGTGACGTGTGGGCGCCCCAGGAGATCCATTAGTTTCCCGTACTAATGAAGATTTGCGTCGGACATTCCGGTGAGACTTTTCGATTCAGAGTAGTAGATCTGGAAAGAACGTTTCATTTATTCATTCTAAAATAGGTATAGGAGGAATCGTGTATAGGAGGAAGATCGTGATACAGAGAACACTTTACGTCTGGTGCGAGGCTCGACACTACTTTCCTCACCAGAAGAGTTAGGTACTTACCTGACAAATAATAATCCCGTCAAGAGGTGACTTCTTTGCTCACTAGAAATGTGAGTAATGTCACAATTTGAATTCAATAAAGAGTGTTTTTGGTTGAGAAGAAATCAACTTTCGCTTCTGTTTTTCGTTATGAATGAACGAACCAATGAAAAAAAAGGTCTGCCAAGTAGGCGTGGCACATAGCTTCCTCGTATCTATTGTTTGGATAACCAACCCCTGGTTTGGAGAAACTTGGAGAAAATGTAGAAGTTATGGCTGGATTTCACGTTTGCGCATGCGCCCAATATCTTTTCAATTTGGGGGCCATGATTTTCATAATGGACCATCTCCACCTCAACTCGTATAAATCCTCAAAATGTCATCGAAATTATACGAGAAATGTAGAAGTTATGGCTGTTACAAGGAAATTCACGTTCGCCCATGCGCAGCAGCTACTATCAGTCCGGGGGCGGGGGTGATGATTTTCATAGGGGACCATCTACTCGCCACCCGCACAATCGATGAAAATTTCATGAAAATCGGATGAGAATTGTGGTGTAGGTTTCTCCCCAAGAAGGTAATGCAAGGTACTTGGAGACTTGTATTGAGATTATCTATACAATCTGGTAATGGATACGAAGAAGCTACGTGCCACACCCACTTGGCAGAAATTTCTAAAATTAGTTTCTTCCGTTCCTATGTTAAAAAATACGTAATTTGGTTTGAAATTTTTTTGGGTATCATCGAAATAACTCCTGTTTAAAATACGTAACTTGGGCTTTAAAAAAAATGTTTTGGGTTCCAAAATTTAATTTTTTACCGGCCAGATGTAAACGGCCTTTTCTTGCGTACTTTTATGAAACCAATAAATTCTCGCTCCATTCATATTCGCCTACCAGACTCCACTGTAACGACACGTGCTCGAAAACGTGAGAAACCATCGCTTCGGATAACTAACTTCAAAAGGCGTATTATACGGAGAAGTCACCTTCTCGTTCCGGAGCGCTTCTCAAAGCCGTTCCCATTGTTTTACGCGTCTTAATTAATTTGTATTATCCTGAGAAAGTCAAATAATCTCCAATGATAACTGAGTAGCTTTCTAGGGAGCTCCTCACGCAACGATCCGCCACGTTTGGAAACGTTCGACACGCTACCTGGTGGAAGGCTGGATTCGAAGTTTCTGTAATTATACAAGTTATATTTCGTGGACATTAAATAATTTGTTAATTCTCAATATTAGTGGCAATTCATAAATCATCACAGCATACCACTTTTCCAAGTACTAAGTTAACTCTTTTGTTTCGCTTTTCAGGGCTTTTTGATCCATTTTGGTTCTGTCTCTGTGTGTGGTCAGTTCCAAGTCCCAGTTGATGTTGATTAGGGCAATCAATTAATCAATTCAAGTTTGAAGACTCTTGGGTTGAATTTCTCTGATGCATCTCAATCACTTACACGACTTACAACACTCACCACTAACTAGCTCCCAAAGAGCCATTTAGTGAGTCTTCACTATTATTTAATGAGTTGAAGAGTGAGTTGCTCACTTAATAAATCACTCCCAAACATCGCCTCACCTACAATCACTGATTCACAATCTTCTCAAGATCCTTCAAATAATAATGAATCAGTCAGATTGAAATAATAACTAACTGGAATGATCCAGTGACGAGGAAGCTATGTGCCATTCCCACTTTGCATACGTTTCATTCGTTGTACAGGCTGGTACAACATATAGATGTATGATGAAAATTACCATTCCTACGTTGCAATATGTTATTAGTATCATGATAAAAATTAATAACAATGGATATGGGTCATTTTCCTGGAAAGGTACAATCGGTATCCCAAGATTTCAGAAAACTTAAAGTTCGACTCAAGTTCTGCCAAAAATCAGGGATTAACCTCACACCATACTGATTGAATTTCGACGAAAGAACGCACAGTGGGACGCTTAATTAATTAATTAAAAATTAAAGAAGAAAACCTATCGAAAGAAACCTATTGGCGTGGTTTCCTGGTAAAGGAAAATACTCGGAACCCCATCTCCATGAGGAGCGAGTTATTCCAAAAATTGAACCAGGGCGGGACGCAGGTGTAGAAAAGGGTTAAACCAACGTGGAACACGGTTTTTCTGATAGCAACCTACAAACCTTCGAAAGTAACCAAGTAATCTCAATTTATCGGTTTTTCGAGCCAAAACTTGGTACCAGGGGATTTTTACGGTTGCTAAATACAGTTTTGAGGTCGAAAAATGTAAAGTTTTTAAATTGCAACGGAAAATTCAAATTAAATTGTTAACAACTTGAAAAAGTCTTTCATCTCTCCAAAAGCCACCATCACCGGCATAAAAGACATAAAAAAAGACACAAAATTCCTGGGTGGCACTTAGGTTTTTCAGCTTTTCCCGCGTTCTGGTGCTGTTCTGCTGAAGTGTAACCATATCGCTGGAACCAGCTCGGTAGAAACAAGAAATAGAGACCAAAAAGAAAAAATAATATCGATTTCTTACTGTTTCACAGAGGGCAGATGAAAGACAGACAGTGACTGTGACACCACAATTTCGCAACTGACTCCACTTGCGCACGCTTCCACACAGAAGGAATACGTTTCCCGCCGCTTTCTTTGATAACCTAACGACTAACCTCACCTCTTACAGTGGTAGTAAAACCGCGGGAAACGAAAAAAAGCTGCCAAAATACGAAAACAAAAAAGGCAGATTAAAGACAAAAACCTCCGGACAAGCACATTTTATCCTCCTACTCGCTTTATTTGCTTCTGAAAAAATCTGCAAACCCTTTTTTTTCATGTCTAGGTATATGCAATAAAGAATCACTACAAATTCAGGCCGCTGCTTTCATAGGTGAGTCATAGTGTTCAAGCAAAGTTGACTACCTAGGGGTCCGGACATGGCAGATTACTGGACATTTAGCAGTTTAAACTTTAATTTCTATAGTTTAGCGTGAATAAGTGCATATTTTATTGATTGCCCGAAGTAGAACAAAGTTGATAGTGTTTTTTTTTACACCCAAATCATAAATGTGCATTCGGAATCTTCTCTGGACAACGATTCGCCCTTTCTGGGAAAATGACCCATATCTATGTTTTATTATCGACTTGGCACGTTGCATCACTCTTCTTGACAGAGCACTTTTCCAGTAAGATAATTATCCAGTCTTGATGACGACGACGAACCTCTCGCTGTTTAGTTGACCTGCCAATGCAATAATGAAGCAATAAGACCCCCCTCCCCCCAATCTATTTTGTTGGTGTCATCTCGCTGTCCTAACAGCCTCTGGAAAAAGTTATTTCGATTTTCCCATCAGCACGATGTTCCGCTAATGGAATTCCTTCTCGATGTATCAAATCTGGAAATGGGATCCTATTTATATCATCGGAAGTACCTACACGTCTGGTCAATTGAAAACAATGTTATCGTAATCAAATAGATGGATCGTGTAGTCGAATCGAACACAATTTTACTGATGGGAAATACGATCGTACTCATCAGAACCTTCATTACAAAACTTTCTTGTTCTGTAGCCTGAGTTAATGTATCTAACGCATAAATAGCATAAAGTATTGAACGATAAATAATAACTTACAGGGGTCTCCTCCAACAAGAGCTGGTCGGTGTCTCTTGCATCACTTTTCTTCACAGGGTAGAAACTTGGAGTTGAATAAAAATTTCGATGCTTTTAAAAAACATTAACAAACCAGTCCCCAACGTTCTGGAACTAGAGCGCGAATGGGTTTAATGGTTGAAATCTACTGAAAATATGTGACTAACTATGTAAACAAAGTAAATAATTCCATTCACAGCTCCTTAAATCTTTTTACACTGATATTTAAGTCAAGTTTTGTACAGAAAATATAATTGATTATTGGTATAATCTTACGGAAACCTCATTTCCAACCCTCTACTGAACGTGGCTCTTCAATCCTTATGAAGAAGCACCTGTGATGTTCACAAGGAAGGCGGAGGTCGTGCCTCATTATTCCGTCTCTCATTACTCCTTCATGCGTCTCCGAGCACGATCCCTTCTCTATGAAGCCCGCGCGTTCCTTCCCTATGCCTTTCCCTTATTCCTCCTCTTTCATTGTTCATTCTTCGAACCCCCCGATCGTTTCCGATGAAGTAATTCGCCGGTGGTACCTACGAGCGTATTGTTTGGCGAGGATTCGCGCCCAGCGCGGTACATCCAACGCGTGAGCGGTTTGAAACGGTTGCCTGACCAACTGTGTCGGAAATGTTCCATGTGCACATTCAAAAGTTCAACAATAGACTATATCATCGGATGAGGGGGTTGAAACTCGGCTTTTCCATGCAACATCGCTATCCGAGATCTGTGGGTGCCTTCTTTACGAAATTTGGTTCTTGGTTGCTAAGGAAGCACAACTGAGTGACACGAAACTCTATTCGAAGAAATGAACCGGTTCAAACAGGCCAACTCAATTCAATGAATTTGTTCACCTGAAATTTCAACGGTGAGCAATCTTTAGCGATTCACATTCGTGTTCATGATTCATAGAAAGTCAAATCCGTAACGGTTTGTTCCACAGAATTATGAGTGATCTCATTTGATTCGAAATATTCAAATCAATTCTATTAAATTAAATTTTAATTTTTAATTTTAAAATCGTTGAAAAAACAGTACCTTTATATCGAGAGTTTTCGAATTAGTGGAGGACATAATTAAAAGCTTCTGGGTACGACTAGACTCCAAATGGTTACCATGTACAAAATTGCATCAATATCGGTTAATGGTAACTAAGTAAAGTTCAATGTACGGTGGACGACGGAAATTTTTTTAATCGTTTTGAGGATTCTATTGGTTCTTTGAAACGTAAATTATCAAATTTTGATTTGAGGTGTTGGACGAAGGGCGACCCTACAGTCTCTGCCAAAAGTTGGTTCGTGTTTAAAAAATCATTTTTTCCGCTTTATTTCACGCCTGAATTTGGTTGTATTTTTTTTTTTTTTTTTTTGCTAGACCGTTGGAAAGCTGATATTTTGAGGAAATTGTTCCCGTGAGGTGTTTCTCAAAAAATCTATACCTATGATTGAAACTGAGGCTTAAAACCGACTATATAGTTGTATATCAACTTGTCTCCGATGATTAAGCTGGTATTTCTCTGATTTCGCTATTATCATCTTTTTAGAGAGGGATTTGACAGTTTATGGTGGGAAATGTGCCTAATTCATGAAACTAATTATTTTTAAGGCTAAATGTCCCGACTTTAGTTGTGAAATCTGCCACCACGTGGCAGCACCAAAATGAAGACAATTTTGTTTACTTCTCAGTTGAGAACGGATCGAGATATTTTAGTTCTGCAAACGGATTTCTTTTCAAGATCACCGTAGAATTCCGGGTAATTGGTTTAGAAAGTGTGCAAAAATTTTTTGCACACAGTTCCAGCAAAAATTTGTTCAAATTTTGAACATTTTCAAAAAGTGGCCTTATAGCCACTTGCAGAACCTTCATCAGAATACGAATCCGTTTGCGGAATTTTTCTAACTTGATCATAGCCGTCGGATTCGCGCTTTTACGATTTGGAGGGGGGCGAGGGGGGCAATCATGGGCTGGGGGGGAGGGCTGCGATCAAACGCCCCGCCGCCCGCCCGACCTTCACATTCATGTTTTGCTAGTATGCACCCTTTGGTCTCTATTCCTTTTCCTGGCCTCCTAATAGGTAGCTACCATCAACATTTTCCTTCTCCAACTTCTTGAGAGTGATCGAATTGGGCGAAATTTCCATAAAAAGCAAGACACTCAGACAAATAACTATGATAAAGATTCTACATTAATTTGATTTATGAGATATTAGATATTTGATATTAGATAATGATTTGCACTACTAAATAGTTGGTTCAGAAATTGTGGTAATTTCAGTTCACTGTACATGGACTAGGTAGGTACCTACTTAGTTGTTCAAGTTTCGTTGTACAAAATCTAGTTGCAAAAGTAATCTCACACCGTTCTTGTTGCACTAGCAATAGAGGGTTTGAGGAGCATATTCTTGACGTTTGACGTTGATTTCCAAATTTTGTGAACAGCTAATGACGATGAAAAAATAATTAGTAGTTAATTCACTCTGCAATAGTGTTGAAAAAGGTAAAAACACCTGTTCATTATTTACCAAAAATTCAAATATCTTTGAAATAATATCAAAATAAATCTTAATAATTGAAACTACAGTCCCCCGTGTCTGAATTTTTATTCTCGAATTCTCTCTTCTAAGAGTTAAATTATCAATTTTCTCTGTTTTTTAATGTCATTTTTGATTTCATGTAATTATAACGCAAATTACAAACATGACTGTCCCAAAATTACCGTTAGTGCACTGTAATAAATAGCCTAGAACTAGGGATAGTGCTGTGGTCTTACAAGTTAATTACCATACAGATGGCAACCCTACGTGTTTACATTTTCGGATTACTCGAAAAGTTCGAGAAGAGTTCAAGATCTTTCTCATTCGCTAGCAATCCCGGTAACATCGGGCACTGTTGACGTTCGAATACTGTAGGTAGTAGTACTTGGGCACGGCGTAGGTGATTTTACCCTTCAATATTCCGTGATTGTGCAGCGATCACTACATCGTTTTTTAGGACGTTTTAGGGCGTCCATATGCGATTAATCTGGGGTAAAGGAGGACACAATCAACGGTAAAAAATTTGCGAAGTGCTACTATCAGTTCCGGTGTCTTGATTTTCATAGGGGACTATCTACATGCCAATGTGAACAATCCTGACAAATTTCGTCTAATTCGTATGATATATGTAGAAATTATGGCTGTTTCAAGGATTTAATGTTTGCGCATGCGCAGATGCTATTGTCAATTTGGAGGCCGTGATTTTAGTAGACCATCTACACCCCAATCTCCATAATCCCTGAAAATGTCATCGAAATCAGATGGGGAATGAAGAAGTTATGACTGGTACAAGGAATTCACGTTTTCGCTTGCGCAGTCACTATTAGTGTGGGAGTGATGATTTTCATAGGGGACCATCTACTCGCCAACCCGCACAATTCCTGAAAATTTCATCGAAATCGGACAATAACTTCTTATAGTTCTGCCCGATACAAGGATTTCACGACAGAATCAAAGACAGACAGACACGGAACCAAAATTCAGGAAGTTGTAGTTGTAGAACGCGAGTGGAAATTTTTATTTTGGATATATTTTATTTCTTCATCCTTGAAAAGATAAAACAATACTTCCGTTACTATTGTTTTCACTTTAGTATACCTCCAAACCGAAATTCCTACTCGAGTTTTATGTTTTAGACCTTCCTGAACAATTTTGGTTCCGTGTCTGCCTATCTGTCATGAAATCCTTGTAACACCCGAAACTATACGAAGTTAATGTCTAATTTCGATGAAAATTGATGAGGGTTGAGGTGTAGACGATCCCCTATGAAAATCATCGCCCCAGTATCAATCAATAATAATATTATTGATATATTATACATAACAATAATATACTAATATTATTAATATATTAATAATATTATATAATAATATTATATATGTATTATATTATGTAATATTATATAATATTATATTATATATATATTATACTATATAATATTATTAATTAATATTATTAATATGTTATACATATTATGTATAACATGCTACCATAATTATGATATCTAACCATTATCAGAATCTTTCTCGTAAGTTATTTGTCTGAGTGTCTTGCTTTTTATGGAAATTTCGCCCAATTAGATCACTCTCAAGAAGTTGGAGAAGGAAAATGTTGATGGTAGCTACCTATTAGGAGGCCAGGAAAAGGAATAGAGACCAAAGGGTGCAAACTAGCAAAACATGAATGTGAAGGTCGGGCGGGCGGCGGGGCGTTTGATCGCAGCCCTCCCCCCCAGCCCATGATTGCCCCCCTCGCCCCCCTCCAAATCGTAAAAGCGCGAATCCGACGGCTATGATCAAGTTAGAAAAATTCCGCAAACGGATTCGTATTCTGATGAAGGTTCTGCAAGTGGCTATAAGGCCACTTTTTGAAAATGTTCAAAATTTGAACAAATTTTTGCTGGAACTGTGTGCAAAAAATTTGATCTTGAAAAGAAATCCGTTTGCAGAACTAGAATATCTCGATCCCTTCTCAACTGAGGAGTAAACGAAATTTGGCCCTGATGGTGCTACCATCTCTCCTTTCAGAATCACACTTAAACATCGTGACATTTAGCCTTAAAACCGGGCCAAAAAAATGAAATTTTAACAAAATAATGTGAAAATTATCTAACATTTTACTTTTGAGTTATTTTTTATACAAAAGATTTTCTCTAAATATTGCTTCCAAGCAAACCAAGGTAGCGGCGCAAATGTGAATTCCTTGTAACAGCCATAACTTCCACATTTTTCATCCGATTTCGATGAAATTTCTGAGGATTGTTCAGATTGGTGTCTAGATGGTCCCCTGTGCTGCCGTGCTAAGCCAGAAAGTCGTATCGTGAAAATTTGACCAAATTGAGTTATTGGTACCCGGGGGTTTAGGGGGTCGATTTCTATCGATTTTCGAAGTTTCAGAGTCGTATCTCGACTAGAAATGCCTCAAACAAGCCTCCCGATTTTTGCGTTAAGGCGTGTTAACTTGATTATGCTAAGCAACTAGTCGTATCAGAGCGAATCAGAAGAAGAAAACTCGTATCTTGACACAGTTACGAGAATTGGCCTTATTTCGACGATACGACTTCTTGCCTTCTGATTCGGCATGATACGACTTTTTGCCTCTGAAAACTCAGCATTTAGTGGTGCCTTTAGGAACCTTCTTACTGTTACCTACCCGAATACTGCCTTGCTAAGTCAGAAAGTCGTATCTTGGCTTCACCCTACTTTCGGGAAAACGACCTAATAGGTTTCGTGGTGAAATAACTCTTTCACGGGATTATGTTTCCTCCTTTTACCGCAACTAAAAGTTTTTCTTACAGGAAATTAGTTGCTGAATCGATTTTTGAGGTCAAAATTAAACATTTTTTAGTGTATATTGTCAATAAACTGTAACGCAATACGGTGAATTCATTGTAACGGCCATAACTTCTACATTTCTCATCCGAATTCAATGAAATTTTCAGGGATGTTACAGATTAGTATGTTATGGTTGGGTCCTCCTCCCGAAGCTGACCTTCCTCTTTGTCGGAAGACACGGTATTTGCAAAGGAACAACACTTCCGAATTGTAAACTAATTTTATTACCTGAAGAGACTGTACTATTTCAGAAACGGAACTCGAGTTAGCGATACTCCCCCTCGGACAGTATTTACTACAAATTTGATATCAAAATGATCACATGACACCTCAAAGGTTCACACTCAAGCGAGCTACAACGATAACTGTTCGGGCAGAACTGAAGGAGGGCTTAACAGGTGCCCCCTCTCTTCTCTCAATAGTTTCAAAACCTGTCACGAGGGGATTTACGAGCAGCTTGTGGCGACACTACTGTGTTTTCGAGTTTCAAATAATAACAATTGTTTAAAATAACAATGTCAGTAAATCTGATGATAATGCAAGTGAAATGGAAAACGTTCAATCTGGTTCAATCAGGGTTTCAGTCTTCGTTTTCATCAATCCATCACACGGCGATCCTGACGTTGCTTCCGTCCTCGGGAGCTCAGTTCACCTAGGGGACCAGACACAGCCCATTAGTGAAGAGAATATCAGCCTACTCCCGTCTCCATAAGTGAAGGGTTTTCCCTTCAGGCAAACAATTCAAAATAACAGTAAAGAACTGGCAAGTAAATTAATGCACATGCACAGTGGAGGTTGGAGGCACGAGGAAAATTTCAATGAACAAACAATTCCAAGTAACAAACAAATTGTGCAAGGAGGTACAGGAATTATCCTTTGATCAATATATTCGAGCCAGGTGAATCCAGTCGTTAGTAATCATTAAAAGCAACTCGTTCAAAAGGAACTCATTCAAAAGAACTGCTTGGGAAGGTTGTCTATCTCACTTGGGCTTGACAGTCACACTATCAGAAAAGTAATGACTGTAAGACGTAGACCACGTAAAGGGAAGGACATAGAACAAGGGTCCAACTATGACGCAGCCAACGTAAGGGTGCCAAGCAAGGTAGACTCCAGCCCACATTCCAAAATTAGACTCATACTTGACTGAGAAAATGATTATGATGATCACTGAGAAGACTTGGGGATCCAAAGTCAACAAAGGTGGGATAGTCCACATTCAACATGATGATCACTGAGAAGACTTGGGGATCCAAAGTCAACATAGGTGGAATAATCCACATTCAACAAAATAACAAGACTGGGCGAATCCACAGTCACCTTGGAAGAGCAGTGGGTATTCCACTATGAACAAAAACAGTCAAGAAAGTCAAAATTACTTCGATAAATCCCTGCTATCATCAGGGATAGTGCTAGAGCCATCAAAATTAGGAGCCTTGCGCAACTGTTCGTGAGGGTATTTCAAGTACTTCCTTGATCCTCCAGAAACATACTGCAATAAGTAGCGGTCATTTGGTAAAACTTTAACAATTTAATATGGTCCTCGATAAGCGTTATCCAATATGATTAGATTCCTCGCCTCCATCTGTGCAAAAACCAAATCGTTTTCATGAAACCTCACAACTTCAAGTTTTCCGCTGTCAAATCGACTTATGCATCAATCGAGTAGCAGTATCTCGAAATTCATGTGTGCTAGTGAATACAGTGCTTCTAAGGTTTTTTTTCATATCCAAAATGGAAAAAGAGATTCGTGTACATTGTTGACAACAGCATAACGTAGTGAATGTTGTACAATGTGAAGATATCTTGTGCGTGTATGTCTCTGTACTTTCCTACACAAAACTCTTCCATGAATTTCATAAGTGTTTTGAATATCAGGATCAATATACGATGTTTTCCACGAGGTCTTAGTTTTTGGTGTTGCTGCTCTATGAGGGTATTGATTGACAAAGAATTTGCATTTGGATTTTCAATAATTGGTTCCGAAGTTACAGTACTATCATTATTGTCATCAATGGGTTTTCAAACCTTGCAAAAAGGACCACCTTCTTTGGACTCGTGGTATTAGTTCTTGTTTATTCTGTGTTGCACGAAGCGAAGCACAGTCAGTTACTACAATGAATTGGTAGCTTTGTAAATAGTTATGAGAATGAATTGCGGCATAAACCACAACAAGGGTCTTCAGCTCTTAAGAGTGGTAACGTGATTCTGATAGAGTGGTTCTTTTGCTATTGTCAGACGCACATGCTGACAAAGTTTCGTATGGGACAAATCTCTAAAGATTATCTGGACCCAAAAGGATCGCCAGGTCAGTCATACGTCTTTAAACTTCAGCTTACCCAATCCCCGGATAGGATAGTTAGGAAACTTAGCGCCTAGGCAGAACATTTACTGGCCGGATTTACTGCAAATAATTCTAATTCGCAAGTAGGCGCAAAAATAAGTCAGGCCTAACCACTGAATCAGCGGAGGAGATGACACTAACAGCTGTAGTATGCAACAGGTCTTGGCTTTTCATCAATGATGTTAATCAGTATTGATCCAAAACCTAAAGAACTTTCATCAATATGCAATTCAATTGGATAAGAAGGGTTGAAAATGGTTAACATTGGCTCTGCGATTAGGAGGCCAATAAAATGTTGTCTAACCTTTTCATGATCTTCCATCCTTTGTTGTCGTCAATTGGAACAAAGGGGTTGCTAACTGTGCAAAATTATGCACAAATTGTCTAAAATTTGAAGCTAGACCAAGAAATTGGCGAAGTGTACAAAGAGTTGTGGGAGGTCGCAATTTGTGAGAGCTTCAACTTTAGTTTTATTGGGTCGCAACTCTCCGTTCTCTATCTCATAACCTACATATTTGATTTTAGTTACAACAAATGAGCATTTAGAGAAATTGGATGAGAAACCAGCAGCTGTTAATATTCCCAGAATACAATCTAAGCGTTCTAATGCCTCACTCGGAGTGCTAGCAGAAATCAACATAATTATCGTACATGTTGCATGTGACATAATCATGTGCTAAGACTCCTAAAGCTTTCATGATAGCTCGTTGATAGACACTTGGTCCGTTACGTACCCCAAAAGGTAAAACCAAAAATTCCCACTGTCCATCTGGTGTTACAAAAGACAGTTTTTCAATGGAGTCTTCCTGAACAGGAATTTAATAAAATCCACAGGCAGCATCCAAGATGGTGAAATACTTAGCTCCACTAAATCGAGCAATTTGATCAGTAATCAACGGCAAAGGAAAATGTTCTGGGACTGTGTTCAAATCCAAGGAACGAAAATCAACAGTCATCCGAAAACCTCCAGTCTTTTTCTGAACAAGAAGTACCTATTGGACTAAAAAGGGGATGAGCTAGGACAAATTACTTTTGCATCTTCAAGTTCTTTTATGTGCTCTCGAACTAATTCACATTGTACAGGAACAGGACTGAGTCTATAAGGACGTTGTTGTACTGTTTTAGTTGAATCAATGAGAAGAATTTTAAATGTTCCAGTGGTAATGCGTGTGGTTAGAACTCCTGTGATGAAGAATTTTGAATATTTTTGTAAAATATTAACGAGTTTTGATTTTTGACTAATAGGAATATCTGTGTGTAATTCGTTGAAATTCACATCATTTACTGGTGAAACGACGATTTTCTGATAATGAGTCTGTATGTGTGGGTAAATCAAAGAATGGAACGGTTATGGTGTGACAGCCTGGGATCTCACTGAACAACACAACCACATCCTTTGTAAACCGATCCAGAGAACATCGATCTATCAAAAATCAGAAAATTCATAATTAGATTTGCAAGTGTTATCAGTTCCAGAATGCTTATCTCTCTTAATATCATTATCCAATAAAACTTTTGACTCAATTCCAAGAATTGTGTCCTCGATTTAACACGAATTTCATTCATAAAAAGTCCAGTAGTGTCCAGTAAAATATTCTCAGTAGTAGAAGACATGATAGGAGGATGTCCTTCCTCAATTTGCACGTATTTGGGATAATCACCATATAATAATCTGTCACAAGAATTTCTCGCCCCAAAATTATGGGCACTGGAAGACAGCTCTATCTGCCACTATGTGAAACAAAACATGGTATCACGACCATTGGTGGTAATTAAAACTCGTTTTTGGCATTTAGAAATGGTTACTGCAGATCCTATTCCATGCAAATGAACTATATTGTTAAAGGAAGTGCCTTGTAATTTAGAACTAATGGACATACGAAGGAGAGAGCATTCTGATCCTGAGACGAAAAACGCTGAATATGATTACATAAAGGTTTATAAATTTTCTACATAGATCACTCGTGTTTCTGATTCATCTTATGTCCAACCCTTAGGTTCTCATAGGGAATGAACGGTTTGTCCTACAGAGCTCCGTGTGGTCTCAAAAATTCGATACTGTCTTAAATTGAAGGAAAAACAATACCTTTATACCAATTTTTTTTTTTTTGAGCTAGGGCGTTTTCAAAATTTTAACCCTTAGAAGTGACCGACATCAACCAAAATCTTAGGGGCACAACTAGACCCCAAATTGAGTCCATATACTAAATTTCATCAAAATCAGTCAATGGAAACTAAAAAAAAAAAATGCCGCGGACGGCCAAATTTTTATTCAATTTTTGGATTCTATGTAAACCAACAAATTTTGAGGAGGGGGTTAGAAATTGTTTTAATCTTGGTCGATTCCAGAGGTTCATTATTGAAAATTATAAACCAAAAATAGTGGAATACATCACCTCAGTAAGTAAAAGTGCCTTCTGGATTAGCAACGCATAGGCCAACGTGCTTCTCTGCTGGCTTGGGCATCAGACTTCTGTATTCTCCCGGGCCTGGTCTTGATAACTGCTTCTTCTTGGGACAGTTCGGTGCGATGTATCCTCCTTGGTTGCAGGCAAAGCAAGTAATAATTGCATTGGTGATGGGTTGCTTTGATAGGTGACTTGCTGAGGTAGTCTCAAACACTGATGTGTGACGCTCAAAAACTTTGTGTTCAGTTCGTTGACAATGCCCCCCAGCGAAGATTGAAGTTTTGAGGAGATGAGAAAAAAGAGGTTTAATCATTTGGGCAGCGTTTTGAAGAGGTAATTCTTGATTCAAAGAGATTTTGTCAGCCATTTCTTTCATAACTCTCGCTTGTTCAAATAATAAATTGTGTAATTCATTCCTGAAATAATACTTGTCATGAGCGTATGGTGAGGGGGGTGGAGGAACAGGAGGTCTCCGACGATCTCCACTCGTGTTTCGTCAGCACTCGTAAAAATTCGGCAACATCGCGTTCGGAAGTGCGTAGGTACGTGACCTTGGAAGGGTGTACCCCCCCTCGCCTCGTCCATCCTCTCTGGTCCGGTGGAGGGTTTTCCCCTCGAGGTATTTTCGGCTCGTCCTGAAAATGGCGGACGTAGACTTGAATGACCGACGTTTTTCACAAACATCCCGGGCGTTTCCGACGTTTTCACGAAATAATTGTTCACAGAGTCACTATTGAATTCACGATTTTCACTAAATCTGGCACGTAAGTTGTTTATCCCATCTTCTGATGTTATGGTTGGGTCCTCCTCCCGAAGCTGACCTTCCTCTTTGTCGGAAGACACGGTATTTGCAAAGGAACAACACTTCCGAATTGTAAACTAATTTTATTACCTGAAGAGACTGTACTATTTCAGAAACGGAACTCGAGTTAGCGATACTCCCCCTCGGACAGTATTTACTACAAATTTGATATCAAAATGATCACATGACACCTCAAAGGTTCACACTCAAGCGAGCTACAACGATAACTGTTCGGGCAGAACTGAAGGAGGGCTTAACAGGTGCCCCCTCTCTTCTCTCAATAGTTTCAAAACCTGTCACGAGGGGATTTACGAGCAGCTTGTGGCGACACTACTGTGTTTTCGAGTTTCAAATAATAACAATTGTTTAAAATAACAATGTCAGTAAATCTGATGATAATGCAAGTGAAATGGAAAACGTTCAATCTGGTTCAATCAGGGTTTCAGTCTTCGTTTTCATCAATCCATCACAAGTATTTAGATGGTCCCCTATGAAAATCACCACCTTCGGACTGATAGTAGCCACTGCGCTCGCGCAAACGTGAATTCAAGATCGAGATACGACTTCAAGGCTTAGTATATCAGACCTAAATGTAAGTAAAATAAGAATAGAAAAATGTTATACAGTTTTTTGACAATATACACTTAAAAATGTTTATTTTTGACCTCAGAAATCGATTCAGCAACTAATTTCCTATAAGAACAACTTTTAGTTGTGGTAAAAGGAGGAAAAATAATCCCGTGAAAGAGTTATTTCATCACGAAACCTATTAGGTCGTTTTCCCGAAAGTTGGGTGAAGCCAAGATACGACTTTCTGGCTTAGCACGGCCCTCATAATGAGGGTAGTGGAAGGTGGGTACTTAGAGAATGATGTTTTGAGATTAACTACTATGCATCGGATCATCTATACAATCGGGTTATGGATACGAGGAAGCTATGTGCCACACCCACTTGGCAGACTTTTTCGTTCGGCATTAGGGCGTTGGGAAATGTAATATTTCCCAACGGTGTCCTTATTTTTAAATTTACGTACTCGGTAAATGGAAGTAGTTATGGTATTTTTAGTGATATACATACGTAAACAAAAAAAAATCTTTAAAACGAAAATTGTCATGAAAACAAGGTGCTCAAAAACCAATTTTTGTGAAAGTTTATGAAGGGATGTTTTGAAGGAATTAGATTTTCGGAAAATCTGAACTTGGAAGGTACCGCAATATGCATTAGGTATAATAATATTATACTATTATACTCATTATGCTATTATATTATAATAGCATAATGAGCTTAATTTTGTCTGTTGATTTATAGTAGGTACTTTGCGTCAATGATCAGATGAGATTGAATGAGCCTGAAAAAATAAGCAATTCACACTCGTTAATTTATTGATACCCCATTTATTAGGTTTATTAATGATAATTTATAAAATAATTTATTGATCCAATCCTCGAGTATTTCTGAGCTCTACATTCGATTTTAATGATTCAATGCCGTTTTAAATTGATGAAAAACAGTACCTTTGAAACGATGAAAAGCAATACCTTAGTACCTATCGATTCCGAAGTACCTTTGAAAATAATAAACAAATTCAGGTGAACATTACATTAAAAATATCATCGAAATAATGAAAATAATCCATAAATATCAAGTGTAAGGTTGAGGATCTAAGGGGGTCTCTGAATCTACCACTGTCCTCAATCTAGTATAAAAAACTCAATCTCCCTTTACTACCCACAATGAGGGTTCAGAAGTGTTGTGAAACAGTGGATTCTCAGAAGCTTTTGTCTTCCATCCATGCAGATAGGTCACAACATGCCCTCCAGAATAATGTCCCCCCCCCCGTCTATTTCGGTTTTAGGAGGGGGGGGGATGTACTACCTTTTTGAAGGAAAGCAGGTAGTCACGTGTCACCCATAGGAAGGGGTGGGTCAATGTTTTTTCTAATAACACAACTGCTAATCCTTCTGTGCCCTCTGGACGTCCCTGTGACGCTCATCAGTTGAGTAGGCGCGTTCTCCGAATATGCTGGCTCTCCTGCTCGTCTCCTCTGCATCCCAGACCTTCTGAATGTTCCACAGCCAGTCGTGACTTCGCATTTTTACCGGCGCGGTCGGTTCAAAGTGAAAATGGGCAATTTCGATACGTTTTGGCACCCCGAAGTGTCAAATTTCGTGAAGTGCCAGTGATGAAAGTGTTGTTTCGCTTTGCATCGTCAAAATCAGAGGACCATGTTTAGTTCGAGACCCAAGGTAAACATCAGCCACACTGAGTAAAGCTTATTTTGCTTCACTATTTTCAATGAAGAACCTTTGCAGAGCAAAAAAATTATTTATTAGTTCTTTACGTTTCAAGATGTATGTAATTCAAAACACTGCAAATTATTATCAAAAATTCAGAATAGGTGGGGTTGAAGCCCTACAATTTTTGGTTTTTAGACCATTGTGACCATCTGAGGGCAGATTTCCCAAAAATCATGGTGAGAACATTAGTGACTTGAATCATTACAGTGCAGGATACATAGTCGTCAAAGCGTTGCACAGTACTGTGAGTATGTGTAAAAAATCGAAAAAACGACCTCCATTAGTATTGGAAATGAGTGCGAGAACCTATCCCCCAGATAGTCTTTCAGCACGTTTAAATAGGTTTCCTGACCTCACAAGCCTCGTAAGGATCACCAAAGGGCAAGTTCCGCGATCATTCATGTTAATAACTCATTTCACCCAAAACGCTAACGATGAACTACCTGCTCATTATGAGTGCGGATACCGTCATATCAACAAGTTGGGTCTTATTGCTCTTCATGACGAGTCACGGCATAAGTATGTGCTTTATTGACGTTTTTTAATAATTTTTGAAGTATGAATTACCCTAAGCACTCGGTAAAATCGTCACAATAATAATTCCCAATTTTTCTGCTTAAACCTTAACATTAAATAGTGAATTTCTCAAAAAGAGGAGGAATGAGGAATTAGAGCACTTGATGAATGTTTTCTGGCACTATCCCTTGACTCAATCCCGTTGGAATTTGCCGCGTCTAGCCGCGACTTTTTTTTCTATGAAATTTTCAATACGAATAGAAAGCATTTTGAAAAATTAAAGTCACGGGAAACTGTGGAGAGGAAAAAACCCACATCCTCGCATTTTTCATATCAACAGAATAGAACAGAAAAGATTATGAAGTCATCAACCAGTATCTGATTAGGGATAACTTCATTGACACGACCACCATCCACAAAACTGATACCTAATGCTGTACCAAGCACATCTAACGCTACGGAATTGAGTTGTGGAAGCGCTCTCTCCAGCATCAGCAGCGCTAATGACGGTGACGATTTAGATTCATCATTCAGTGTAATGCACTAAACTTTTGTAAAATTGGTGAAATGTTACTTTTGTTTTGAATTTAAAATTTCAATATTTTTGGGTGATTCTCAAACTACGGAAAAATTTGGAGTTGGAAATTTCAAAAATGTTTACCTTCTCAATTTCTCCTAAATTTTTTTAAACTACCTTCGGGAGTCTAATATAAAGGTGTTCTGATGTGTGAGCATGCATGATAACCCTTAAGTACTTCAAAATTTTATAAATTTCATAGGTCATGACAATGAGGAGAAAACTATGGGACAAACTTTTGTAACATACTGCATGTATATTAACCGTATAATGGACAGATTTCAAGCATATTGTGGTTCAATATCTATTTTTAAACAATTGTGAATGAAAACAATTACCGTGAAACGTTATCACTGGCAGAGAAAAATTCGGGAATGTTGAAAAGCTGACTCTGGGACAGGCTAGACAATGAGATTTGAGGTGCACATCGATTGATTATGCACATGAATTGATCGATTTTTAGATCAACTAGGGTGGTGTCATGTAGGCGTGATACCACAAAAACAACAACAAAAAGGTTTTTTGAGAGAATTGTCCCGTAGTTTGCGAATCAACCTTTTAATAAACTCCTTCTAATATTATTTATTGTGAAATTTTCTCCCCTTAAAATATGAAGTAGTATGAAATCCATGATCAGAGCAACTTTCTTTAACAGAACTCTCCACAAATTGATTTTTGATCACTTGATCCATTAACTCACAGTACTGTGCGTTGGTGTGATTTCAGAAGACGATTACAGGTCTTCTTGCATGTGGAGGGTACGAATGTTCTTTTCCAAAGATTATGTTTTCAACAGTCCGAAGCTTTGCTTGAGTTTCTTTAGGCCCAAATGCAATACGATCAAAATATCGTTGAAGATTGCTGGAAACATTCTAATACCACTGTACAATGGTGTTTGATTTACCTACCTCAAACAGTGATTTCAATATTATTATGCTTTATGTGCGTTCCTTTTGGTTGAAATTCATTAGGTACCTACTAGATATTAATATTGTTAGTAAGGCATTTTCGTTCCTTGTAATACGAAAATTTGAAATGAGTCAGGTGTATTTTGAAAATAAAAAACAATCGCGTGGTTATTTAGGAAGTAGGTACCTAGGTACATGAAACGCTTCCTTGTGTGATACCATGGCTAGTAGATTTATTGAATTGCAAAATCTTTTCTGGGGTTCCTGTTCTGTTATTTCTGATTTTATTAGAACTTTTCAGCTGCCCGAAAAAAAATTCAGTCAGTAATTTGCATTTTTCATTATTTTTATTCACATTTGTTAGTGAATAATTTATCTTCTAATTTATCTTTGAGGATACATGCTTGAGTCATCTAATAACGGCCAATGTATCCTTCGGAATACATTTTTAATTTTGGTTTGCTATTTTCAATAGGAACACTCCTCAAAATTTGTTGCTTTACTTTTCAAGGTACGTAAATCCAAAAATCGAATAAAAATTTGGCTGGATTTTGATGAAATTTGATATGTGGGCTCCATGTGTTCCCCGAAGCTTTCGGTTGATGTAGGTCACTTCTAAGGGTTGAAATTTTGAAAACGCTCTAGCTCAAAATGTTTCGATATAAAGGTATTGTTTTCCACCAATTTTAAATATTATTGAATTTTTAGAATTTTTTGAGACCAACCAGA
The DNA here is from genome assembly GCA_009739505.2 of Apolygus lucorum. Classification (NCBI taxonomy): domain Eukaryota; kingdom Metazoa; phylum Arthropoda; class Insecta; order Hemiptera; family Miridae; genus Apolygus; species Apolygus lucorum. Next base: position 3,943,876 of record CM019182.2, read on the forward strand.
GCTCTGTCTTACAAAAAAAAATCTTACAGTAAAACGAGCACCACGTTTATAAAATTTGTGTACCATGAAATTGAAGGAATCATTTGGGAGACGTTCAAGATGGACGGTCCTTCCAACCTACTTAGATAGTATTACTACAGCTATCATCAATACAGGATACACCTTCGTTATACGTTGGAGGATTTACAAATCATTAGCAGGATGAATGGGGAAGATTTACAACGGGGTGCGCGCAGTTCATTATTGGTAGGAGAGGTCTTCTGGATAAATATTATGCTCGTACCTATCGTGTTCCTATAGATAATTGAACCCCTTGAATAATTTCTTACTGCTATAGTAGGGAATGTAAAGTAAGAACATGATTTCCTGTTTCTTTTCAGTAAAAAAGGGTCTTCAGATTCTGTTCCCCATTGACAAGAGAAGTACACAACATGCATGATAATCATGATCATTAGGTATTATATAAAACGTATAAAATAAAACCAGTATTGAATCCCTTGAATAATTTATTACTTCTTAAATTGTTTCTTTTCACTAAAAAAATGGTATTCAGATTCAGTTCCCTATTGACATGATCATTATTACAAATAATAATGCGTATAAAATTAACCCAGTAAAATTTTGAGAAAATACAGTTGATTACAGAAATAGTTTTCAAACTTGAAATGATAACTTGAACAAGTTTTTAATAAATGGTGTTGTATACCGATTTTGATGGGGATTTTTGCTATACAACGACTAGGTAACGGCCAGGTTGCGCCTAAATTTGGAGGCGAAATCATCAACTATAGGTAATTCTATAATTCTTCTATAAATACAATTCAACCATTATCTTGTGTTTATTCTCTAGAAATTAAACACCTAGATATTTGCTGTAGGTAAAAGTTTATTGTTGGAATCGCGGACAAGAGAATCGAGGACATTAAAAATTGAATGAATGAACAAAACGAATAGTTAGGTATGTTACTTTTGAGAATCAGAAACAAAAAGGAAAAGTTTTATAAAGTACGAGAAGAACAAAAATCCCGAAGCGAGTCTCGGAGGTAAGTCCCGTTTTTTCCGCGATCTCCCAATAATATGGCCGTTTTTTCCGCGATCTCCCAATAATATGGCAATCTCCGGGATGGCAACGATATATCAATATATGAAATATATCTATATACTACGTTTGATATATCGATATAGAGAACCTATATTATCGGTCAATATCGATATATTTACCGATATATCGCGACCTGTTTTCAAGTTTTAAAAAAATATATATTTTAATTAAAAATTAAATTTTGAAATGAATGGACGAGAAGAGACGCCTATACCTGTACTAACATCAAGTAATTTTATTCCAAATTTTGTAGGTACCTAGTGAAGGGTTGATTTCAGACTGTTGACTCCAGCTCAAACATGATTGTGCACATGAATGTTTTACCCGTACAGTGGCTCTAAAGGCTCAATTACTTGACTTGAATCAAAAGTAATTGAGGCTCGTCTAGATTAAAACTACTTACTATACGAAGTGAAGCAGGTTTTCACAACAATTATTTTCAATTTTGAAGGATCATGATTGTCTACAGTACACCCCTGTCAATTTATAAATATATTTAACATTGCAATGACATTTTCGCACTTTTTTCCAGTTTTTAAACAACGAATTTCGATCATTCAAACCCAGTAACTTTTGAAAGTAGTATTCATTTCACCAGGTTTTTTCAAATATATCTTCCGATATGTTGAGTAGGTATATCGATAATATTTCTTCCAAAATGATGTTAGTAACTTTTCAATTCACCTACCTACTTACTTCTTCAAGTTCTTCCAAGTAGATACTCCGATATGTCCATAAATGTCATCCTGAATGGTTTTTATATGGTTACCTATAAAACGATTAAATTCACCTACCTACTTCACACGTTTTTTGACATTTTCATGTCTTTGCCCTGGCACATAGCACAAAAAACTGTCACGAAATTGCGTAACGAAATTGTGTTACAGTGCCTTTATAATGATTTCCGCTTACAACGACCCCGTTGTTAGGTTTGTTCCTTTTCTACACTTTTTAACCCACAAAAATCGTTCACCACTCGTTGGAAAGCTCTCGATTTAACGAACATTTTCATGTTCTCCATAACATATTGACTATACGAATAGCGGAGCTATGGGCATAACTGTTCTCATATTTTGTTTACAACAGCAACGCATTGTGAGGTTTGAAAAATACAACAAATAGCTATAGATAGTTATTATGTTAATGATTCGTTTCACATTCTGACAACAACGGAGGGTGGGTTATAAAATCCTATAGTGAGGTAAAAAGCAATAGGTAAAGACATGAAAATGTCCCAATGCGTTGCAGACTCGTATGCAAGCGTTTTTTGAAAGTTTTCAACTTCCTTTGCAAAGTGAGTGAGAACCATATAGCGAGTATGAGTTGGTAGGTGCGCTCTCCTCATGTCTAGCTGCTGTTGAGCCCTGATGGAGGTTAAAGTAGATCTTCCGATATATCGAAATATCGATATATTTTCTCCGATATATCGAAGGTATCGATATCTCATTGACGATATATCATTTGATCGATGTATCGATATATTTCATTCGATATGCCATCCCTACCAATACTTAATTGGCAATAACGTCTAGTGCGATCTTCACGCGCATGAAGACGCGGTCAGGATGACGCTCAACTCGGTATCGTCATAGTGAAGCCAGATTCATGTAGGTAGGAATGATCATCTTGAACAAAGATATTGATATTCTTCTACTACAGAGCAACATTTCAGACTAGTAGGAAGTGTGGGTTCTCTCTAGTTCTTTGGCAAGCAAAAGTCTTGATAAGTCTTGGATAGAAAGTAATTCTAACCCCTCTACTACCTGGGTACCCACTTAGGACCCAACATTCTTCTCAGTCCTTTCTTGGCTGAATCACCCCTTGCTACTTGCCTAATTGAGTGATTTTTCAATTAAAAACCAACAGCTGGTTCGGCTAATCAATATTTTCGTTAGTTCATGATTGCAATGGCTTACATTGATAACTATACATTCTGGCTGGACATGTTTTTGACAAATATTTGATTAATTCGTAGAAAACAAGATCACTTTGAAATTTTGAAATCAGTCAACCGACATCTGAGATAAGATAACTATTGGCATCTTCCCTCTCACTCGCACACTTGTCGTCCCCCATCAACCAGACCTCTGTGAGATCAGCCGTTCGCCAATGAGGATAATTAATACTTTCTATCAAAACGTAGGTACTAGGGTGACTCGCCCAGTGAATGAACACCCCCCAGTAAATGAACAGTACGAGGTTATTTGGGAATAATAAGGCTTGTGATGCACCCTGGTGATAACGGTGCATTAGTTCCATCAACATATCATAGATAGCAGGGTGAAGCAGTAGATAAAAAAAAAGTCTGCCATCTTCTTCGGTTTTGATGTTATCAGCAGGTCTGTCTCCAAGAACGTCTCTGGGGGTAAGAAATGGAGTTGGCCATTAAGTGGGGATTAGTGTTTAGAGGAAAGTAAAATGCTAAATCAGTCAATGTCATGCTTTGTTATTGTAGCTGATATGTTTTTCTAGAGAGAACTAATTGGGTAGAAGGGAATTTTTTTGATTATGATATGTTTTGTTGGGTGTTCATACTGTGGGAACTAAAATATGACCTCCAACCAGTAAATGAACGACAGTAAAATGACTGTTCATTCACTGGCTGGAGGGTTATTTCACGGTTTTAAATCGAATGGAGGCTTCCCAAGTGAAGAAACAACTAAACTGCTGATTTTTTGCCTCAACTTGTTTAAATAACTATCCTATCCAGTGAATGAACTATAATATAGTTCATCTGTTCAGAAAGTTGAGTTCATATTATGAACTATAATGTTCATTCACTGGAATTTCAGGGTTCATTCACTAGGAAATAGTGTTCATTCATGGGGTGAAATACATTAACTCCTTTATTGTGGAAAATTAGCTATAAAAATCAAATTTTCTCGTCTTCTCCCATGCTATTCTTGTTCCTTACATAATTTTAAACAACATCAGACAAATTCAAGTAGTGTAGTACTGCAACTGTAAGAACTATAGACATTAAAGTTCGTCGCTAGTGTGCTAAGAGCTTAAGTGTTCATTCATTGGGCGAGTCACCCTAGTTAGTAATGGCAAAGCCGAGTTTTTGTAGACGGGCGATCTTTACGGAAAAATAATAAATCGTCGTGTTATAATTTGCAGATTCTAAATAAAAACACTGTTTTTCGCTAACTTAGTCACGTTGGCTGTTGAAGGGTTGATCATACATTTGTCCACCACTAGACCTCCTCGACAGGTCTCACCGGCCGAGGATTTTCGAAGTGAACTTTCTTCGATGACAAATGAACGTGTCGAGAGAGATTTTTCCATCTCCCTTCTCCTTCGAAAGAATTTCAAAAACCGAAAATCCCCATCATCCGATCGAAAGGGAAGACGCAAAACTCTCAGGCTCATCTTCATCTGACCGTCTCGTCTTCGAACCGCGGAAATCATGTCCTGAGCGTCTTGTTAGTAAGCGATCATGAACTCCAAACAAAAAACGTGAGCTTCCCAGATTTTTTCTCTCTCATCGGTCAGGATTTGTGACGTTTCCTCGTTTTCTTTCTCTATCTCCCGCCTCACTCTCTCAATCTCCCAGAACCCTTTTCGCCTTGGAATTGAAGGGAAAAGGGCTTTCATACAACACGATTTTTCTGACATCTTTGAAACACGAAGTCGTTTTGAGTCGTCCAACTCAATCAAAAATTGAAAAAAGAGAAGTGTTTTGCATGATGACCTTTGTACTCGTAGATTTGCATTTTCGTGCTCAAAGAAATATCCCCATACTCCGACATTTCAATTCTTTGATTTGTAACTCATCAATGAGTTATGACTGTAGAGCACAAAATTAGATTACGTGTTGTAAAAATACCTTATTCGCACAAAAATTGGGGCCCTAATGATTACTTCTGAATTATTTCCAATATACGAATTATTCCAATATTCGTATTATACAAATTGTTCGTTTCAGCGTATACTCGCTACGTTTATAAGTTACCGGGTGAATAGAAACAGTTTTGCCTCCCTAAGCTAGTAAGTAAGTAAAGTAAACAACCATTTCAGGTTGGAATTTCGTCCAACTGCCATTCCTGGCGTCGCTGACGTCATCAGCTGTCTTCCAAAGGGAAGAGGGTTCTGATGATTTCGGCTTCCAACTTCCTCACTGCCGTGGGTTGGGACGAGGGAGGCGATGAGAGCCCCGGCCGCCGAAAAACGCAGCTGCCGGCGATGAGCCTTGAATCCACGATCCCCGCAGAGGTCGGTCCAAAGTCCAACCCCAAACAGCGAAGCCCCAACGACCGTAGCCACACCGCTGTCCCTCCCTAACTTAGCCATCGTCTCTAATCAGAAGCCTAATGCTAGGAAGAGTTTTGATCATTCAAAGCTTCAACCGCACAATCCCAGAAAATCCCCTTTAGTAATTTGACGCGGAAAAGCTATAGTAGGTAGGTAAATATTTTCTAGCTACACAAATTGAGTAACGTAGGTACCAAGCTGCTGTATGAGTGAGTTGTGACGCAGAATAACTGCGTGTATGGTAACTCAGAAAGGGTATGGAAAGCTCAATACGATTATCCAAATGAGTCAAGTTTCTTAGTTTTATTATTTCAATCATAACAAAATTAAATAGCAAAGTTACTAATAAGTGCAAATGCTTAGTGCAATAAAAAATGAAGACCACAGGGGAAGAACGCACCAAGTCGATTTTTTTTGCGAAAAATAGGTTATGACGGTTCCTTATAGATTTTTTTCACGGCGGACTCGATGGTGACAACCAAAATGGGCAAAAACGATCCAATATAAGAGAAAAATGCGAGAAACGAAACACCGTACGGGAAGAACGCACCAAGCCGAGCGCAACCGGGGAAGAACGTGCCAACTTTCGGGCTCCCTCCCCCAGGTCGTATCTTTGGATGGATCTTTGTGATTCACGCATTCATGCTGTTTTCCTGGGTTTCACAGTATTATTTTTGATTGTTAGCGGCGATAAATATTATTTTCTTCATACCAATAAGTTTATTTTTAGATTTAGTTTAGTTCTGCTGCTCCAGCGCTCAGTCCTATTTCAAGAAGTTGAAGATCAAAAAATGAAAACACGTGTATTGAGTTTTTTGGAAATTTTTTTTTCAGAACAAAGGGTTTTTCTTGACTTTAAAAAATACAAACATCAGTTTTGCTCAAATTTTATTAAATGAACAATTTTTCCAAAATCAATGTTGATGTCCTTATTTTTTGACATTTTATGTCTTTACTATGGCACATAAATGAAAAATCGTCAGGCGGGGAGCGTTACGAGGGGAGCGTTACGCGGAAATTTCTGATGATTTTCACGTACAACCAATCGTTCCTAGGGAAAACTAACTTCCTCATTTTCCACCCCACAAAAATCGTTCACCACTCATTGGAAAGCCCTCAATTTATTAAACATAAAACATAAAATGTCTCTCGTGGTTGCGTACTTGTACGAAAGCTGTATCCACCGTTTGTGTTTTTTGTAATAAACTTGATTGTGAAGGTGTGAAGTATGGTGTGGTAGGTAGTACCTACCAATAGTTGGTAGGTAAAAAAATGACAGTGATCTGATTTTTTTGTAATACCTATTCCTTTTTTGCAAGAAAAATAATGAATTTCCTAGATTTTATTCTATTAAAATATTTTGCAAAACTTTTTCGTGAGTGAACTTCTGAAAATACCAAATCATTATATATATTATCAAAATGTCACGAAACCGTTGTGCCCTGATAAAGAGAGAAATCTTATGGCAGGATACTATGAATAAAACCAGCAATACACGTTCATGGTGCGTTCTTCCTCTGTACAGATGGACCTTTGCAACTTTGGATAGCAATATGGAGTTTTAAAATACTTTTTGCAGTAGTTTTGATTGTACCACCACATTCTACAGTACGCTGAAATACAAATCCCATTTTTAAAAAAAATTGTATCGACCAAATTCGAACTAATATTGGGTTTTGCCGGAAAAAATTATTTCCTGAAAAGTTTACAAAATGGGACATGGTGCGTTCTTCCCATGTAGTCTTCAAATGTTAAAGAAAAAAAATCTACTAACGTCGTTCTAAGAATTTCTTCAAAGCTCAGCTCACCATGCAATCCGCATGCAGCCATCGTCGGGGTCAAGAGCCGCTACCCTTCGCTTAGTTTAACTGTCGTTAAAAGGAAGTAAACGGAAAGTTAGCGACAAGTGCGTTTAGGAGTCACGTCAGCGAGGCGGCGTGTCCGGCAGACCGGACCGTCGCGTCCCCGTACGGATCTCCCGGCGTGAGTACGTGCTCGCGTGCGGCCCGCGTCTCCTCAGCGGCCTCCTCTCAATGAAAATTCATCTAGCGATCAGTCCCACTTTCACTCGAGAGGAAAACAGTCTTTCAATACATCCAAAGTCAGTTTCTTCTTAACCCTTAGCTGCACACAATTTCCTATTTTCTTGAAAAAAAAAAAATGAATTTCATGTATTTTGGCCCCCTGAAAACGAAAATGACAAGGAAAAGTCCCTAAATTACATAGTTTGACCGATAATCCCTAATTTATGCCCTTATCATATATGATAGAACGTGGTTAAGCAGCCGAGACGATGATTTCATATGTGATATAATGCGAGTAAAATGGTTGAAAGAAATACGTATGACCAAATAGGTTTTTCGCATACTGCTATTTAAAAATCACATTTATAATGCTATAAGAAAGCATAAATGCTCATTTGGAGTTTCTATCACCTATTTAGAAACTTAGTAGGATTATGGACAAAAATCTAGTGATATATTATACATAGACATTTTTTCAAAGAATTTATTACGAAAATGTGTATGCATGTAATTTAAAAAAAAGGCCTGCAGGCGGCAATAAATTTTCCTCTTATCATTGGCCAGACTATAGACAAGAATAGTTGAAGAGTAAACAATAAGTAGATAATTTTTGACAAGGTGGCTTCGGCTTCATGTGACATCTCCACTTCTTCTGACAGCCCCATGACGATTTCTTGAAATTCATTTGGCAGAGGAGGGTCCATAATGAATATGTTGGCAAAAAGTCATCAGGCTGGTCTAACTCAGCATCATCATAATCTAATTCATCCAGATCTAATAAATCATCTTCATCCTCATCTTCTCTTTCAATCATCTCCTCATCTGCTATTTCAAGGAATTTTTGTAGTTCATCATACTAGCTGAAAAGCCTACTAAAAGCAGGCAAAAACGATTCCTCCGACTCTCCCCACCACCCACTCCCTCCGATTCCTCAGACTCTCCCACGACCACTCTAACTCGTTGGGGTTTTATGTAATTAATACTGTTGGGGCATTTATGTAATTAGATTCTTTTGGTTCCATCTCTGTCCACATATATGAAGTGGTTAGGAACCATTTCTGAAATATAGTAGAGATACCTAATGTGAAATTTATGCTGACGTCAAATACAATTTATAAAATCATCAATAACATGAAATAAAATTATATTTAAAAAAACATCATGTGCAGCAAGTGGCTTGTAACACGTTGGAACGAGATGGTAATGCAGTGGAGAAGTCCACGTTCTATCATATATGAAATTCCCCCAGGTCCTCCTTCTTCACGTTCTATCATATGAGATATCAAAGCAAAAGCGCAGTTTCCAATAACACTGGAAACTTAATCGATTAGTTCTTTTCATATTTCATTTCTACATATCTTGAGACAGCACGCAGTATTTTTTCAGCCGAAAATCTTCAAAAATGTTGTTGTAAGAGGCACAGCAAAACAACACTTCTCAGGCGTGTTGTCCACTCGTGATTACTGCTGATTTGAAGGAGGTTATAACCTTACAGGAGGGGTTATGGATATTCTTTGATTCTTACGAGATCTAGCGGTTGTTGACTAAGGTAAAAATACCATAAAGACCTCGAGAAGACCACCAGAATGCCCTTGAGCCTCGTTTAAAGTTCCATATCATATATGATAGCTGGTGCAGTTAAGGGTTAAAAAAAATAAAATAAAATACCCGCTTGTGCTTCCTTATTAGATATTAAAAGCTACGTATTTGTGCGGTACATAAGGAAGGTTATGACTTTCAAAATAAAAATGTTGCATTTTGGAGTTTCGTAAAAATAATTATACCTTGTTTGTTTCCAAGGCGTTTATTGGCTTGCTGGTACTGATACAGATTCGAAATGATTCTCATATCTTTGCCATCTATTCTGAGCTATCCAACACAGCCATCAACTTTCCTAAAGCTGGCCCAAATTTCAGCCTAACTAAACCCCTAGGAACAACAGCGACCATTTATCAGGCTGAAACCCATGCCTCAATCGCCAAAAAACGACTCAAAGGTGCGAGAATTTCCAAAATGTCTGATAGCCAGGCAGCCCTAAAGGCCATTGCAGCCTACTCAATAACATCAAGGCTAACCTGGGATTGTCTGGACTCCCTGAAGGCAGCGGCTCGGGGCAATAAGTTAACTTTGCTCTGGGTTCCTGGCCATGAAGGAGTAGATGGCAATGAAGAAGCCGATCGACTCGTCAAGCAGGGATCGGAATCCCAAAGTTTTGGTCCTGAACCCCTACTCGGGGTTATTAAGAGCTTCATTACTCAACAGGTCCAAAAATGGGAGGATAGCAAGAGAGCTGCATATTGGCGCAACACTCCAAAGCAGAGGCAAGCCAAGCAGCAAATCACCATCTCCAAAAATGAGCAAAAGCTCTCCTGCCGCTAAGGAAGAAGGACCTTCGCACCATTGTGGGTCTCCTGACTGGCCATTGCCCCCTGAGATACCATCTCAACAAGATGGTCAAGGCCAGGACAGTTGAATGTCGGCCTTTGGACTCGAGGAAGAAAAAATTATCCCCCCTCCTCCTCCTGTCTCAAACTTTGATGGTTTTTTACTTGAAATCCAAAAAGCGAATAAAAAATCTCATTTCTCCCTTGATGGGAAAATTATTACAAAAAAGTTTATGTCCGGGCAGGAATCGAACCAGGGTCTCCCTAATAAAAATTATATGAATTGTTTACAATGGATTCAAAACGCAAAAACTTTATTATCTACGTAGGTACCTACCGTATTGGAGAATCCGTCGTCACCAGCAAGTCGAGTGCAGGAGGCGAGCACTTTTGATGTAAGGATCATCTTCAGGCCTTTGAATGTTTATTGCTAGGTAACAGCAAGAACTTTGTTTAGAAACAGGTATGAAGTTGTTTATTGGTATACATCTTTATACCATCATGGAGTGACCTGACAAATCACATAGACACCAAAATTAAAGACAAATCCATGCCTAACAATCCAAGTTACCATCCGGGTTTTTCATGAAATTTTGTATACTCCATTTGAGGTCTAATTGTATTTAGTGTGTTTATTTGAGCTTTTGGTTAGCGCCAGCCACTTTAAGGTATGAAAAATAGGGGTTGAAATGTTCAAATCGCTCGAGCTCGAAAATTCTCAATATAAAAGTATTTATTGTTTTTTTTCACCAGTTATAAATAGAATTGAATTTTAAGAATCGAATGAGACCACCCAGAGCTTTGTAGGACAACCCGTTCGGTCCTCATCAGAACTTGAGGGTTGAATTTTCTATAAATCAGAAACACGAGTGTGAAGTGCAAGGACTGTGAAGGAAATAGGCCTTATCTCCGTTTAAATGCAATCATATGTTATGGTGGGTTCCTCCTCCCGAAGCTGACCTTCCTCTTCGTCGGAAGACATGTTATTTGCAAAGGAACAACACTTCCGAATTGTAAACTAATTTTATTACCTAAAGAAACTGTACTATTTCAGAAACGGAACTCGAGTTAGCGATACTCCCCCTCGGACAGCATTTACTACAAATTTGATATCAAAATGATCACATGACACCTCGAAGGTTCACACTCAAGCGAGCTACAACAATAACTGTTCGAACAGAACTAGAGGAGGGCTTAACAGGTGCCCCCTCTCTTCTCTCAACAGTTTCAAAACCTGTCATGAGGGGATTTTTGAGCAGCTAGTGACGACACTACTGTCTTTCTCGAGTTTCAAATAATAACGATTGTTTCAAATAACAATGTCAGTAAATCTGATGATATTGCAAGTAAAATGGTAAACGTTCAATCGGGTTCAATCCGGGTTTGAGTCTTCGTTTTCATCAATCCATCACACATAGTTAGTTATTTTCATTGAAATGAGTGGTGTGTAGTCAGTTGTGCTTCCTTAGCACCCATGACTCAAATTTTAGCGATAATTAAATTAAAATATGTATTGAGATAATTAAATTTGAAAGATATCGATGTTATTGCTTGAAGGTAGTGCTTATTAATGGAAAAAGCGCGGTCTACACAGGCGAGTGTGGTATGCATTGTCATAATAAACCATGTTGTAATAAATTGCAGCGTTTTAAATTATCACAGACTCTTACTAAATCTTTGTACTCTTTTGTAATAATTGACTGGAATGTATCAGAAATTGTGTGATAAAGTTGTTTATTCGCGATTCGTTCTATATTGTTTGTTCGCTTAAGGGGACGACAGTTGTGCGGGATGAAGGGAGATACTTTATCTTCGATTATCTTCGCAACCGATCAATCGATTTCCAAATGTATTTTGGATTTGTCTCGACGTCGATAACTCGGTCACCGTGAGAAAACTTCACACTGAAAAGTATTTTTATTTTGTATGATATAATATTGAACGATTTTTTCCGCAAAGAAGCGTACATCCCTGTTTTTAAAACTCCAAAGATCCCCCATATTACAGCCAAAACAAAAAAAAAACGCTGCAAATTATTACACAATGGTTCGTTATTTTTCTATATTGATCACTCGTTTGCAAAGCCACCAACCATCCAACATGAAGAAAAACATCTATCTCATTTCGGTCAGCTTCAATTTGAACGGAGATTAGGCCTCTTTTGCAATTCACACTCGTGTTTCTGATTTATCGTACGTAAAACCATTAAATTCTCGTAGGGAGCGAACGGTCTGTCCTACAGGGCTCCGCGTGGTCTCAAAAAATTCTATACTATCTTAAATTGATGGAAAAACAATACGTTTATATCAAAATTTTTGAAGTTAGGGCGTTTTCAAAATTTCAAAATTCATTTTTCGACCCTTAGAAGTGACCTACATCAACCAAAAGCCTCGGGGCACAACTAGACCCCAAATGGAGCCTACATACCAAATTTCATAAAAATCGGTCAACGCTAAGTGGGGAAAGTGCCGCGTACGGCGGACGGCCGGCCAAATTTTTATTCGATTTTTGGATTCTACGTACCTTGAAACGTAAACCAACAAATTTTGAGGGGGTGTTAAAAATTTTTTTTCTTGGTCAATTCCAAAGGTTTATTTTTGAAAATAATAAACCAAAATGAACATTAATATCGCAGCATAAAAATGAGGTTGAGATGGCAACTTAGTGATTTAATCTATTGCTATTTTATACAGAATTTTCCCCTTCTGATGTGGCCACATTCCCAAGCCTTCGAACTACCTTTCCAAGTTTGGCGAATCGGAAAAGCAATGAAGGGGGCCACAAGTCTCCCAAGTGCTAAACTACTTTTAGAACGATTAATCAAAGAAACAACGATCGCTGTTCCGAGTATCTCCTGACACGAAAACTTCTCCCCCCCCCCCCCAACCAGGCCATGAAATAGTGAATTTTGTTCGATTGGTTCTCATCGCCGGCTTTCAGATGTTTCTACCGCGTAGGTATTGCACTGTCTCTATTATTTTTGTTACTTTGGAGAGGGGAAGTAGGTAGGTACCTATTTCATGTTACCAAACGATCCTTTCCTCCAAATACACAAAACAAGTTATTGAAAATAAGGGACTATGATGATAAAAATCTTCATGGTGTAGGCTATTCCTGCCTTAAATTCGAGTCCAACCACAAACTGTAGGTATCCTATTTTCGCAGGTTCATTTCTTGAGTTGTAGAACAAAAGCACCACATTTATCTACATTCAAATGTATTATTAAATTTTAAATTCATCGGATTACAAGTTAGATGAAGGTAGATTGAAATTTGATACTCCCTAAGTCAACGACAAAAAAAAAAAAAAAAAATCTTCCACAAGTCAAACTAATTTTCCAATCTGAATTTACAGTAACACTATTGTTAAGTTCAAAAAATATATAAATATTAAAGGGTAAAAAAATTTTGAATCATAATGCATTGATTTGATCGTCCATGCATCGAAATTTTCGCACCAAATTTCCCAAATCCAGAACGAGATGAATAGGTAGAACAGTAGTGAAATAAAGGTGAAGTGATGTCAAGGAATTTTGAATTTCTGGTATACAGGGTGTCCCAAGTTAAGGACCGAAAAACTTCTGGAGTCGATCCTACAACTAATTTTAGTGAGAAAATGTCTCGTAACAATTTTGCTTTAACCCCTTGTTTTTCCAAGTTTTTCAATTTAAAGATTTTTTCGTGTGTTTGACTTATATCTCCTAAAATTACCATAACTGCCCAAATTTTCCGTAAACATGTAAAAATAAGGGCACCGTTGGCAAGGGCGTCAAATTTCTCATCTTTATAGTGCCTACAAAAAACTATTTTCGGGGTCCAAATGGGTGAAAAATCGAGTGATAAAATTTTTTTGTCAAATTGGAAAAATTTCCTATTTTTGATTTATTATTTTCAATGATGAACCTTTGGAATAGACTAAGAAAAAAAAATGTTTTAACCCCCCTCCCCCCTCAAAATTTTTTGGTTTAGGTTCCAAAAATCGAATAAAAATTTGGCCGTCCGTCCGCCGTACGCGGCACTTTCCCCGCTTAGCGTTGACCGATTTTGATGAAATTCGGTATGTAGGCTCCTTCTGGGGTCTAGTTGTGCCCCGAAGCTTGTGGTTGATGTAGGTCACTTTTAAGGGTTAAAATTTTGAAAACACCCTAACTCGGAAATTTTTTTATATAAATGTATTGTTTTTCCACCAATTCAAGATAGTATAGAATTTTTAGAATTTTTTGAGACCACGCGGAGCCCTGTAGGACAAACCGTTCGGTCCCTACGAGAATTTAAGGGTTAGACTTACGATGAATCAGAAACACAAGTGTGAATCGCAAAAGAGGCCTAATCTCCGTTCAAATTTTAGATGACCGAAATGCGACCGATGTTTTTCTTCAAGTTGGTTGGTGGTAAAAATGGAAAAGCCGTGTTCTTTGCAGACGAGTGATCTATGTAGAAAAATGATAAACCGTTGTGTAACAATTTGCAGCCTTTTATACATGCGGAAAAACTCGCAAATGGGAAATTGAAGAAGGGTACGACAATAATAATTCAAAATTTAATGACAGCTTCATTGCCATTGAAACAAGGTAAAATTAATGAGGCGGTAAGGAAGGCGAAAATGTCGACCTCAGAAGGTCTTTAGAGAACGTGAAATGTGAAGAATTGAACCTCTTGCGCCTGCAGTAGGTAAGGAAAGGGTTTCGTGTAGATATGAGTCAGTAAAAATTCGTATTGAAATCAGAGACATGAGTTCACTTTACTTTGCTACTCCCAGGTTGTTACTAAGAAATTATCCAAAAAAATGTTCCTCTCACTTTATCAGCTGGTTTTCCGGTATTCCCCCACCATTTCCCCTCAGCAATGCAATAATCGAAATCCTGTCAACCAGCGATAACTCAATTCGACTCTTACAAACTAGGTGGGTACGTAACTGTCTTAACACCTTGACAATCTGATTTGCCGATTCAATCTACCGAATATCGACCATCCGCCTTGAAAATTCAATTGAACGGCTTTTGAACATTCGTTTAACACGGCGGCATTTTGGCCGCCTTCGATTAATATAATATTTTTAGCGTATAAGTGAATGTGTTCACCATTGATCACTGACTTTCACATTAGGGAAACACAAATAAGGTACACAAATTAGGTTAAAGAAATACATTTTATTGAATATAATTTCAATTAGGTGAATAAATAAAAACGTGGGTAATTTGATAATATGACCAATTATCAGACTAAAAAAAGCCATACCAATTATCAGACTAAAAAAAAGTCTGCCAAGTGGGTGTGGCACATAGCTTCCTCGTATCCAAAACCCGATTGTATAGATGATCCGATGCATAGTAGTTAATCTCAAAACACCAATCTCTAAGTACCTTTCACTACCCTCATAGGGGACCATCTACACGCTAATTCGGACAATCCTAGAAAATTTCATCAAATTCGGATGAAAAATTAAGTGAGTAGATGTATGTGATTGGATCAAAAATATTCTTAGCCTCGACTGGGATTCGAACCCGCGATCCTTAGAGCACAAATCAAGCACAAATCATATGATTGCATGTCAAGTTGACTTGTTCTGATAATATGTGTCGTTAGATATGAAAAAATGTTCACTCAACTGAATATTGACTGGAAGAAAGTTTCCGTGACGCTACTGCCATCTCATCTCAGAATCATACTTGACCGCCGTCCCTTGCAGACTCAAAGAGCAGTAATACCGTTGTTTTTAGAACAACGATATTGCTCAACGTAATCAATTCATCACTATAATAATCCCTAATTACGTAAGCAATTTGCTAGAGTGTATCGGGAGGCATGGGGGCCCCTTTGTAGCAGGGCCTGTAATTGGCCACTTGTATCCCGTGCCCTAAATCCGGCCGTGTTCGGATGTGTGTTAGCCTACACACCAGAAAGCCTCTCGTGTGATCGCTGAGTTCAGGGTGTTGTAGGCCTACTTGGAACAGAGTTAGCAATTAGTCTGTCAGTGCTTTGTAGGTTGTGGCCACTCTGCCGCACAGTTTCGAGTCAAAGCCCGTCAATTGCACGAGGATCGTTGAACTAGAGATTAGAGTCCTACAAACACACACACACCCCTTCCCTCAGTCGAAACCTGGGATTGAACTTCAATTCATCAAAGGCCTCTGAAAATACCGTTTACGTAGCATCGGTTTGAAGGAAATAAGTCGGTAGCACATTCACTTGATAATAGCTTAATACTATTACTCAACGGTTCATTATTTTCTTATAATCCTTCTCTTCTGAACGTCCTAACCGCAAATTTAAAATCAATCAAAACCCCTAAACATGAAAATACTATTTGCGAAGAAATATTTCAGTCAACCATCACTAGAGATTCCTCGTCTGGGAAATTCATACCCTTCAGAATTCAACCAGAAAATATAGAACCTAGTTTCAATGTTTCATTGATGAGGTTTCTAAAACTTGAATCAACGTTGGACAAGAATCCTGCTCTCAAATCGAAATATAAGACTTTTATCGATGAATATGAAGAATTGGGACACATGGAGGAAGTACCTAGGGAAGATTTCAACAAGATACCACACTGCTATCTACCTCATCATGCTGTGTTAAGGAATAGTTTAACCACCGAGCTGAGGGATATGACTATTACTTTATGGAGAAACAGTTCCAATGAAACTTCTGATGCTATGGCAGTTCCTCTCCAGGCCGATCCTAATGAGTTCACAGCATTGTCACCTTCCCACTTTCTGGTCGGAGGTCAACTAGCATTTCCTGAGGAACCTGACTTAACATCTCGAGTAATGAACCGTCTGAAGCTATGTCAGCGTACTCAAGCCTGTATGCAAGTGTTCTGCAAAAAATGGTCTACAGAATTCCTCTCCTCTCTTCAGCAGAGAGCAAAATGGACAAAAGACCACAAAAACCTGGAAGTTCGTGCTGCTCAAGGAAGAAAATTTGGTCCCAATGAAGTGGCGGTTGGCACGGGTCATCGAAGTGCATCCTGGCAACGACGGACGTGTCCGGGTTGCTTCTATCCGCCTACCAAACGGATCCACCACCAGAAGGACTGTCTCGAAGCTGTGCCCACTACCGACCCTAGAAGAAGATGAGGCCTTCAACCGCGAAGTTTCAGCCTCCCTTGGATTTGAAATGGACTCTGAAGAGCGACCATCTCAAAGGGGGGAAAATGTTAGGAATGAGGCTGCTCCATTGAGCTGTCTCATGTGTTAAATATTATTATCATATGTTCAATTCGAGTTCGTGTAACAAATATCAAAAATAAAAAGTTCTAAAAAGTTGTAAGACAAAGAAAGTGTTTCTGATCTTGCATAATTTGTGAAAGGCTAAAACTATAGAAAAGTTAAAGCTAGCGATTTATACAAAGGGTATTAACATTCTCCAAAACTGCCAATAGTCTCGATTTGATTCTCTGCTTCACCATCATGTTTGAGTTTTGACTGGATAAAACGTTCCAGGTACTTCGTTTTTCACCTCTCTGCAATATTCGACTGCGCCATCATCAGTAGCTTCTGGACGTTTCCACATGTTTTGTTTGTTCAAAAAGGAACATCTTATTAGAAAAACTCGAATCCATGGATATTATAAGAATAACTTCTTCTTCTCTAAATAAAGGTTTTCGTCTGTTAGATAGTGAGGCGTTCTCATGGCTAGAACTGTGAGGGATCTGAAGCGTGCTCTCTCATCGCTAATGTTGGCAGCGGCAAATATGGGGCTAACCATTAATCAAAGCAAAACAAAGTACATGGTCTCCAGTAAAAACTATAATGAAATAAGAACGCCAGACATTCTCCTGGGCCCGTACTGCTTCGAAAGGGTTGATGTTTTTAAGTATCTTGGTTCCTCTCCACAAAAATAATGATTGTACGATCGAAATAAAATCAAGAACACTAGCTGCTAATCGATGGTATTTTGGACTTTTGCCGCTCCTGAAATCCCGAATACTCTCCAGGAGGGTTAAACTCACCTTGTACAAGGCGCTGCTTCGCCCCGTCCTGACATATGCTTCAGAAACGTGAGTTTTGACAAAGCAATCTGAGAATGCCCTTAGAATTTTTGAGAGAAAAATCCTTCGGAGAATACTGGGCCCTGTGTTCGACCATGGACAATGGAGGCGGCGCCACAATGAAGAGCTCTACCAGCTGTTCGATGATTTTGACGTTGTCAAATTCGTGAAGTTGGGGAGATTAATTATCCATATTCTCCGAATGGATGATATCGATCCGGCTAAGCAGCTCCTGTTAACTCGCCCGAATGGTACAAGGAAGAGAGGAAGGCGAGGATTAAGATGGAGTGACAATTTAGAAGAAGACAGCACGGCTCGGGTGCTACGACTGGATGACAACGGCACAAGATCGTTCAAGCTGGAAAGATGTCCTAGAGGAGCCCAAGGCCTACCCTGGGCTGTAGCGCCATTTAGTTAGTTAGATAGTTTGATAGTGAGGAGTCCTTAGTGGATTAAGAAAACTAGAAGAACAAGGAACCACTTTAGCACTTATTATTATTCATAATTTATGTTAACGAAGAATGTGAGGTGAAAACCAACGTGTTCCAGTTCCCTAAAAATTCCAGTTAAGTTGCATTTACGTATGTTTTTTTCTTCTTGTGCAAGAAAAAGAACTGAGAAACCTTGGTTCGTAAATTTATGGACTGAGGACTGAGCTCGCATTGAAATTTAGAAAGATGTACTGGCTAATCGGCCGACGATCCACCATGACCGTCGGTAACAAGCTGATTCTGTACAATTAAGTATTCAAGCCAGTTTGGATGTATGGAGTGCAGTTGTGGGGCTGCACAGCTCCAACCCATAGACCATCCAACGTTTCCAGAACTCTGCACTACGATGCATCACTAATGCGCCGTGGTACTTCCGAAACGATGCTCTCCACCGTCAACTTCAAGTGGACAGTGTGGATGAAGTGATTGAACATATTGTTTAGTAACGCGTGCATTCCAGGGGACGTCCCATTGGATAAGCATTAGATCAATTTAAACCAGTACGTAAGCTATAAAACTGTTTCTTTTTATTTATTTAGTATTTTAGGCAAGAAACAGTGGTCTCCCCCCCCCCCTCGTCCTTATCCACCATAATATTTCTAGCGTCATGGGAGTCTCAAATTTGAAGAGCATTTTAAAATCCATGATCTACGACACCCAACATGCGAATTAGGGTTCCAATTTTTCCACGTTTTTTGAGGACTAACCCCCCCTTAAAATGTGAAATTCGAAATTCCGGCGACGTAGTGCACAACTAGGTAGGTATACTTCTAGAGAAATGATGGGAAATGATGGATGTCGGAAACAGGAGCATTTACCCTAGATAGTTTTCCGCGTCGGACAAAAAAAGAACCACGAAAATCGGTTGAGAACTAAGGCCGGGGCATACGACACAAGATTTTGTCACACACACACACAGACATACACCTATGGTTTTCAGAATGGTCTAAAACGGATTAGTGTGTGGTTAATAATTTACTTTTTCGGTTGAGTGTTGTCCAACTTTACCCCAGATCAATTGCATCAATCGCCCAAGTCTTATTGTGGGACGTCCTAAAAAGCGAGCAACGGCTCATCTTGCCAGACTGAAAGATCATGAGGAAGTTGTAAAGCTTCTAGATATGTAAGATCTAACTCGACGTCTTAAGCGTCTAAAACCGCATGAAATCGTGTAGGAAGTGAATGTGATAGTTTCGAGAGAAGCGGGACAAAGTTATGTATCTTAGGTCCTGAAAAATGCATTGTAGTAATGTAAGTCAGATTTATATCGTTCATGAGTTTACTCGGTGCAATAAAAGCTTAATAAAAAAAATATATAAAAATTGTACCTACTTCGTCAAACTTATACTGTGTCAATTTTTTTTCAAGTTGATCTAACTGAAGTTTTTGTTAGCATTGTTTTGGCGAAATGCTTTATCGACTGCCTACACGCAACTGTGACTATTTGGCTCCAAGTGCTGGGCAATGTTGGCGCGAACGATGCCTTTCGTGACCACAAAAATAACATTTTTTGATCGACTTGATGCTGCCAGCGTTGTTTCGTTCTGTAAACTTCCACAAGAATCATTTGGAATTTCTACACACTTTGCAGCGTTTAATAAAGAATTCTACTCCGATATATTTGAGTAGGAGCTAGATTGTTTGACGGCTGATTCTAAAGCCCTTGCCTTTAAGATTGGTAAGCTGTAGAAGTCTCCAGAGAATATTGGCTGCCGACAAGCCACGGATGAATGAATCCCAAACGTAACTTGTCCCATGTTCGTCAGCAGTAACAGCCCTGAAAACTCAATCTTTGCTAAGATTCAACAACTCATGAAGAACAACTCATGATCAATAGACTCATCTTGCTTTTGCATTCGTGTCGCTAGTTTGTGTCTTGCGAAGATCCCATTGACTGGCTTGACATAAACTCTGTTCAGAACGCCAACAGCATCCGTATAAATTTGGCAATCTTCTATTAGCTCGTAAACTGAACGGGATACATGGTTGATCAAAAGACGTAGCTTACCCTATTCGGAGAGAATATCGTCTTCCTCCAGAGTTGTCAGAAAATTCTGGTAAGTTGCGAACCAGTACGTTCACTCCTTTAAAGCAAGCTAATCGTGAGGGTTGACGTCAAAACGTTCTCGCTTGAGAAAACGTTGCATTTCTTCGATTTTTTTTATGTCGAATAAATTGTAAACAAATTACCTTGAGAATAAGGCTTTACTAGACACAAAAGAGGCACGACATAATTTCATGAACATTCAAATCAAGCAAGAGAATTAGACCATAATATGGTCATATTATGATTTTTTATATCATATTATGATTTTTTATATCATATTATGATTTTTATTTCATATTATTTTCATTTTTTTGGTCATATTTTTTTCATATATTTTTATTTCATATTATTATCATATTATTTTTATTTCATATTATGATTTATATCATATTATGATTTTTTAAATATAATAATAACTAGAACGCAAATCAGATACACCTAGTAAAAATGTGATATCCTAGTTCCAGGTGATTCTATCGTGATAGATCTTCCATCTATAGAAGTTCGTGATTTTTATCATACTCCAAATAAATCAAATTTTAAAAACTCCTTTGAGGTACTAAATTATTTTTACCTTCGGGAATGGCCCCAATTCTCCTTATACCTTCAGGGCAAAAGGAACTCGAAGTTTCCCAATTCCATAAAAACTACAAAATTACCAATTAAATTATTGTGGAGGTGCATTTTGTCATTTCCGCCTATGAAAGCGATTCACGAGAAAAAATGAATAAAAAATGTAGTTGGCATCTAGGTTTGCTCTTTTAAGGGTTAAGCTACTTAATTATTATTAATTTATTTTATGATATAATAAATGATGCAGTTCTCTCTTATTTATTTTAATTTGTACTTTTCTTTTTCAGGTAGGAAAACCGGTGAAAGAACAGTTTCGGTTCGACAAAATGAAAGTGTTTTCGAAGGAAAACGTTGCCAAGAAGATTCAGGTCATGTGAGTCGGTTTTCTACTCAATAAACCTCCAAATCCCTCAAAACGATTCCTTTTCGTTGGTAAGATGTTTCGCCGTCCTTTCTCGATGTTGATAAACTCAACGAATGAACGAAATATCCGTTTTTCATTTCAGTCTTTGCCGTTGGAAAGAGTAAAATGGACGGTTGGGTTTGAGGGACGAGAATTCAATTTCCTGTTTCCCTCCTCAGCAGGGCGCCTGTGATTGGGGATTTGCTGCCCATCAGACCTTTTTTCGTGGTTACCTCGATTCCTTCAGGGTTTTGATCAGGGAGGTAGGATTTAGTTCGGTTGGAAAATTCAGCGGTTATTAAGTGACTATCGTGATTGGCGAAGACAAGGTTTTTGACGAAGAAGAGATTTTATATATACATATACTTTTTTTAATAGTTTTTTCTTTTTTTGGGAAAGTTTGGACGTCCAAAATACATTTTTGACTCGCATTTTACTTGTTTACACTTTCTGAACGAATTTTGTTTCCATATCTCGAGACCTTCGTTGATCCTTGTCCCGAGTTCAACTACACGAAATCATTTCCTATTTTTACGAAATCTTCTGGGTTGTTGCGGTTCAGACGGTCACCCTTGAATTTCTTCAACGTAGGACAAACTTGCGCACGCGCAAACGTGATTTTCCTGACACATCAACTCCCCAATAAATTACTGGGCAGCTGGGCCCTACAAGAATGCACGTTTATTTCATCAATTATTGTAGGAGCCAAGTGAATGTAATCATCAACATAATTGTGAACTACTTCTTAATCGTGTTACGGACTGGGATCTCAGATAACCAGTGACTTATGAAATGAAATTTTGACATTTTATGTTTCTTTGGCACATGAACGAAAAACAAAACGCACGAAAAAGCGACACAAAATTGTGTTACGAATATTTTTAATGATTTCCACTTACAAGTTGGAACTTCTCCACTTACTACGGAACTTCATCTTCGTCGTTCGTGTTTGTAGAACCATTTGTTCACCATTCGTTGGTAAGATTTATGCATAAATGATGTACCTACTGCCAAAACCGCTGTAATTTATTATGGAAGAAACTGAGATACACCCCTGAGTTATAAGAAAATAAACCGTGGTAGGTATGATTGAAAAAATACGTCATCTCATTTTTTGAACTCCCCGACGCTTCACGAACAGTGATTTCAAATCAACTGCCTATACCCGGTTCCGAGGCGCCCGACAGAGGTCAGCGCTACCGCCCCTTCCTCAACCCGATTAAAACCCATATCCCGATAATCCATAAACCAGATTACAAGAACCAGTACGAGTATAATTTTGCACTATAGAAGAACATTAAACATTACCGATTATCACCTAATAAATTTACCCCCTTAAAGGACTTATTCAAAGCGACACTGCTACACCCCGGTTCCGAATCGCCCTGCCATCTTTTCCTCAGTCCAGATTCTATGTACTACCCGAAAACCGTTCTACATTAGAGTGCTGCTTAATACCGTTTTTTTTAATACCGATTTTATCAGTTTATTATACCGATCGATTTCATCACGGTTTGCTCTGTATTTATCATGTAGAAAAAAAAACGACGACCAAGTGGGCGTGGCACATAGCTTCCTCGTCGAAAACGAAACCAAAATTATTCAGGAAGGTCTAAAACTTGCGTTTTACAATGCGAGTAGAAATTTTGATTTTGGAAAAATGTTTTTTAGAAATTTTGATTTTGGAGAAAATAATTTGTTTATGACGGGCGCGTGACGTCATAAACGGTCGAAACTTTGAAAAATCATAGAAACAGGTCTACTCACGCTAGAAGGTCGCGGTTGGTGCCAAAATTCTCAGGATGCAGTTCACTTTCGATTAAAAATCTAAAAAAAATCAAAAAAAAATACCAAACCCCATTATTTTACCCCATTATTTTTACTCCAAATAATTCAAGGTTTCCTTGTTGGGTGTTCCTATGTAAGGAAGCTGTACTGCTCATCTAACTTGACAGACGTTTTCCCATTTGATTGATCTCAGAGAGAGCTAAGTTACTGACCGGAAACGGGTCAAGTTATTTAAACCCATCTGACGTCACTCCTCTGTCGGTGGAACCTTAATTACATCACTTGCAGCACAAAAGTGGCAGAAGGGGTTTTCAAAAACATAATAGTACTCATTCATGATTTCTAATAAGTTCAATAACAGTCTATGAAGAACTTTTATTCCTCACGAAATCGTTTTTGGCGTAGGTAATCAGCAGTAGGTATATATTAAGATTCATTTACCTCGATTTTGAACAATTTATGTTCTGTGTTTATGAGTCGATTGGTGGTAAATTCCTTCCACCACAGTACAAAGACTTGTTTTGATTCTGCTGAATTTCAGGGGTGCGTTTAGCCAAGTTTAACCTCAGAGGGTCCCCTGTGAATTTCTTGGACAACATAATTCTCACAATCACATTATCTTGTCTGGCAACTCCGAGGTACTCAACTACTTTGAAAATCGGTACAATTGAACTTCGGTCAACCGTTCTGCCAACACACGAACACAAAAGTAATAACAAAAAACTACATAGCGAAGTTATCTGGCTACTTTTCCGATGACCTCATGAATCAATTTTTCAAATATTATGCTGGTAAAAACGTCGAATACTAACACTGAGAGATGAAGGTGCAAGTATTGGAAGACCAGGTGCAGAATTTTACAAAGAATTCAAGGTATGTCTCTTTCCCAGTGTTGCCAACAAGTGGCCACCAAAACCCCCTAAGCCAACCTCGAAAAAACCCCAAATTCCCCCAAAAAAGAAAAACCCTGAAAGTTGAATATGAAATAAAAATATCAATAAATACAATACAAAAGTTGAAAAAGTTGAATATGAAATAAAAATATCAATAAATACAATACAGTTATTGTATTAGCAATATGTGGTTTTAGGTCATACAGGTTAAAAAAACACTAAAAACATTTTTAAAAACATAAACTAGTTTCTTCAGTATAGGTAGGGTACTTTTTTTTCGTACAAAAATCAAAATATCAAACAGTGAGGTCGCATTCGACCCTCATCTCCAAAACCACCTCAATTTCAGCTTTGTCAGATTATCTGACGCGATCCTACATTTGTACATTGAAAAGGTACAAAAGACTCAATCAAGGTAGAGATAGTGACTCCAAAATTATAGTCCCATTGAGCCCACGATAGACACTGGTGAATTTGGTGAAGTTTTTCGCTCCATTGAATATATTACCTGCTGCTATTTTAATTGCTGATTCATATTCATTTCCCCCAAATCGACTGTAAAAAAATTTAAAAAATTTAAAAAAAAAAACCAAAAACCCAAAAGATTTTTCCTCCAAATCCCCCTGTCAAGAAAAAAAACCAAAATGAGGGGGGGTGGTAACCCCCAACTTGGCAACACTGCTCTTTCCTCTGAGTTCATAACTAGATTCATGTTCAAAGTTCTTTCTAAATCAAGATAAACTTGACAAATAAGGTGATACAATATAACCCTTCATCCAATATTGTTATCTAACATTTAAAAGTTCAGAGAGAGTTAAAAGAGAGGTCACCAGATAAGTAGCCGGATAACTTCACTGTGTGTAGTGTGAAGCTGTGCTGCCAACATCGTATATATTCTGTCGTATTTTTGTCTCAGTGTATTGACAGTGCGGTTGTCCCCAGTGGTTCATTACTTCTGAAAGAGTCTGCAATTTGTGGAATGTTTAATTATTAATAAGGTAATTTCTAAAGCGTTTGATTACTGAATCAACGAACTGAAATGTGTGCGCTCTATTCTGAACTCACGAAAACCGTTACCAGTCGGCTGGTCAGCTCCTCGACCGTGCGAAGCGATCGATAAATAATTATACGATCGAATGTTTGTGCGGGAATTTAATCCAGGAATTAATTAGATCAAACGGGATTTGAGGTAATGAAGGTGGGAGTTGCAGGACGGTAATATCGGGAGTAGCAGTTACGGTCAGCTACCCACTCGCATAATCGAACCCGATTATCGCGGCCACCGGAATTCAGTATTACTTAATTATCAACCTATCATTGTCAACACTCTGGTACCTAAATAGAGGAAGAATATTAGGAATATTATTAGTATTAATAATAATAATAATAATAATAATAATAATAATAGTAATATAATAATATATAATAATATATAATAATAATAATAATAATAATAATAATAATAATAATAATAATATAATAATATAATAATATTATAATATAATTGTTCGCGAGTGATGACACTCGAATAATTATAGGGCGATGCAAGATGGGATGACGTGGCTTGATTTGACGTATGTTTTGTTTCTGAATAAAGATTCATTCTTGGTTTGATTGTGAGAGGTGTTCGTGTCCGATTATTGCCTCTTTTATATTATTATTTAATAAAAAGCTTCTCAGCTTTTCATTGGTCCTTTGCCGTGAATCTAGTGTGTTCTTAATTAAGTTTACCCACGTAATTTGGATCGGGTCATGCATTTGCGTAATCAAAAAGTTCTGGCCGGGAGTTCGCGTTCGATGTGTTCTTCTTCGACCTCGAGTTCTACATCCAAGACAGTGATCAGTGGCGCCTCCTCCAGGCAAACATAGCAAACACTGTTTGCCTTACTACAAATAGGCAAAATAAATAAATTAATTTTTGTTGAGATTCTCCTATATTTCCATTTTTTGTAAGTAATATTTAGCTGATTTTTAAACTTTCATATTATTTAGGGACTATTTCATTATTACTAAGGAAGTTAGATTAAATAGGAGAATGGAATAAGAAAGTAGGTACGTATTTTGCCCTGGATACTAACCCGCAACACACCAGAGACTTGGAGAGGTCGGTAATGTAGATGATTGCAGATGATACGCGGTGCCTGGCGATCAAGGCAAGCAGTTCAAACAAATGAATTTTTCGGGACTGTTAAGAGTGAGAGGCGACGATCGGCGGGGTGGCGGGGGTTCAGCGCGGTATCAAGTATTGCTATACCCCCACTACCACCATGGCAAACAGTCAGAAAACTGTTTCGTGACCTTGAATGCAGAGAAACTTGGAAGATGAGCGATGGATACTAATTAGCCCACGCATGAAGACATAACATATCCATCCACCCACATTATCTCAAGGAAGGAAAGCAGTTCGTTTTTTCGCCGCCGCAAATAGCAGCTGTTTGACGTTGACTGGTGTCCCGTTCCCAATTTTACTGTATTTCACTGTACCTAATCGTTTTTCTTGTTGATAGACACTAGGAAATAATTGCAAAACATTGTAGAATGAAGGTTTCACATCTTATTAGGTCTAAATTCAGAGTCTCCCTTTTTGGTTAATTATTTTCAAGAAAAAAGTTTGACTACCCTCAAATTTGATGGTTTACGTTTGTGGTAGGTAAGTAGGTACGTGAGATTTTGAAAATCGAATGTATAAAAAAATCCGTCCGTCCGCGGATCTTTCCTAAATTATCATGGACCGATTTTGATGAAATTTGGTATGTGGGCTCCATTTGGGGTCTAGTTGTGCTTTTGGTTGATGTAAGTCACTTCTAAACGGTGAAACGGAAGGGCTGAAACTTCCAAAGGCACCCTCTCTCGAATACTCTCGATATGAAGGTATTGTTTTTTCACAAATTTAAGATTGTACCTACCATTGAATTTTTAGAATCGAATGAGACTACTCATAGCTTTGTAGGACAAACTGTTCGCTCCCCACGAGAACTTAAGGGTTGGACTTTAGATAAATCAGAAAAACGAGTATGAATCGCAAAAGAGGCGTGATCGCCTTTCAAATTTTAGTTAACCAAAATGCGTTCGCCGATCGTTTCTTTGGGATGTACTCGGTTTTGCTTCCTTAGCAACTAGTAATCAAATTTCTAAACGAAGGAATTCTTTACTTCTTCCAGTGGAGTGTTAAGCGTTTAATTCTTCCAAATAAACTTGATTGTGAAGGTAAAACATGGTTGGTAGGCGGTGACAATAGCAAAGCTGAGTTCTTTGCTGGGACGTGATCAATACAGAAAAAAATGAACCTTTGTGTAATAATTTGCAGCCTAGCTGTTTGCCTGACGAATATTATCACGCGACGCCCCTGACAGTGATCGAGGGAGAATTGAAGAGGGTGGAGATGGAATTTATGGAGAGGAAGCAACAACTCCTGGAGCAGTTGGAGACATGTTCCCAGAGGTCAGGAAGCAGAAAGAGTGCCGCAGCCGGGTGTGAGGTCCCTAGTTCCCTTATTCCAAACATTCAAATAAATGGTATCCCTTTCACCAAACCCGATCCCTCTACCACGCGTCATCCAGGTAACCAATTTCATTCTTTCCCTAGTAATAGTGCCAACCTAGGAGATCAGATGGCAAGTGACATGAAGTTTTTCATAGCTCGGCAGATCGAAGGAAAAGAGTTACCTACGTTTAGTGGCGAACCGCAGGAGTGGGCAAATTTTATCACCCAATTTAAGCGAACCACACAGTTGTGTGGCTTCTCAGACGGAGAAAATTTGAGTCGGCTTCAGAGAGCGTTAACCGGGCGAGCTAGGCAAGCCGTGTATGCTCTGTTGGCGTTGCCAGATGGGGTAACTAAAATTTTAGAGATTCTGGAACGCAGATTTGGAAGACCTGAATTCGTTATAGGAGCGGTGAAAAATAAGGTATTGGCTGTCCCACCCATTCTAGAGCACGATTTTCGCGCACTGATTGATTTTTCATCAGAAGTTCAAAACTATGTAGTGACAGTAGAAATTTTAGAGTGTTTTGAGTACTTAATGGAACCATCCATGTTGAACAGCCTAGTTCATAAGTTACCGTGTGCACTCCGAGTTCAGTGGGGTGAACATCTCGCTGCAATGAATCTACTACCTCCTCGAATAAACGAATTCTCAGCTTGGTTGGAGCGAAAAGCCGATGCGTATAGCTTGATAGCTGTTCAAGAGGCATTACCCTACCAAGCTGAGACACGAAATTATCCATTAAAGGCATCCATGTCCACGGTCCGGATGGATGTAGATGGAATTGCTTCGGAGAGAAAGACTTCTCAACCTCGAGTGTGCAGGTTTTGTCAATTCGACGACCACCCTTTGGAAACCTGCAGGAAATGGGCTCTCGCTCCAGTTAAAGAGAGATGGGCTTGGGTTGTGAAACGTGCTGTTTGTTTCAAGTGCCTGAAATCTGGGAGTCATTCTGCTCCCCGATGCAGAGCTGCAAGCTGTTCCATCTGTCAGGGTGTGCACCATATCTCATTGCATGAAAATAAAGATTATCAAGGTAAGTCCACCATCTTACCTAGTCAGCAACAATATTATGCGACACAAATGGAGGCGGAATGTAATGCTCGTGAGATCGGAGGCGACGCAGAATCCAACGATGGTGGTAAGAAATTTGTAATGTTGCGGGTTCTTCCAGTCAAGGTGTATGGCCCTGCAGGTGTGGTAGACACCTACGCCCTGTTAGATGACGGCTCGACACTATCAATGATTGACGATGAGTTGGCCAGACAATTGGGGATCAAAGGGAAGAGGAACCCTCTGACAGTATCATGGACAGGTCAAATGAGTCGGACGGAAGAAGATTCTGAGGAAGTTGCATTCTCCATCTCCGGTATGAATCCTCAAGCTAAGCGCTTCGAAGTTTATCGAGCCAGGACCGTCAGCAACATGGGACTCCCTCATTATACCTTGGACGTTCCTGCAGTGGCTAAGCGCTGGCCCTTTGTGGAGAAAGCCGTGGTCAATAGCCTTCATGACGCAGTTCCAAGAGTACTGTTGGGACAGGACAACTGGCCCCTTCTCCAAACTCGCAAGGCGTTTTCAGGCCCCTGGAATGGTCCTGTCGTTTCGCTGACATGGCTAGGTTGGGTTATCCATGGGAACATTCCTCAGGGAGCACCAGCTCAGCCACAAGCGAGCCTACAGTTGTCACAGTGGAACGACGCAGCAATGATGAATGGAGAACGAATCGAGGAAGAATCAAGAGATGAGATCATGTTAACAGAACAAGAGAAGTTAGAAGGCGATGAAGTCAAAGATGGAAAGGAGGAATTTCGCAAAGAAGCTCCGTTACGGGATGTAGCGGAAGAGGGAGAGGCAAAGAGAGAGGATGCTGAAAGTGAGGCAAAATATAAAGTGAAAAAAGAGGATGTTGAAGGAGTTGATGAAGAAGAGGCGTCTGACGTTTCATGTGACAAGAATGAAGATGAGGAACAGTTGATGACTGGAGAGGACGATCGGGTTGAAAAACAAAAATACGTGAATACCAAACGGAGAGGAAGAGGAAGCTACAAGCTAGACATGTGGAAGAATGACGCCAGAACTATCAGCGTAGACAACTCCACTGATCCAAAAGGAAAAACAAGCAACTTGAGGGTGAGTAGACTCGTTACCATAACTCTTGCGCAGGACTTGTGATGCATATCCTCCAAACTTCGGAAATTTGTAGCTGCTGAAATGGTGACGAATGCAAAGACGCAAGGAGCTCAATCCTCAACCTCACCAAGCTCCACGGAAGACTCATCTCTGTCGAAAACTGTGGCCAACTGCAGTAAAGAGAAGAGGCTGCAACTTGACGAGGATGACAGACGGAACAAAGATGGAACGAGTGATAAAAATGAAACACGAAAGAAGAAAACGCAAAGAAGACGGGTAGACGAGCAAAGCAGAAAGAAAATATTGTGTAAATAAAATTTCGTTTAAGATTTTTTTTTTTGGCGTGGAGGATGTTCGCGAGTGATGACACTCGAATAATTATAGGGCGATGCAAGATGGGATGACGTGGCTTGATTTGACGTATGTTTTGTTTCTGAATAAAGATTCATTCTTGGTTTGATTGTGAGAGGTGTTCGTGTCCGATTATTGCCTCTTTTATATTATTATTTAATAAAAAGCTTCTCAGCTTTTCAATAATAATAATAATAATATTATTATTATTATATTATTAGTACGGAATATTCTGAGACTGTTGGAAGGGCCAAGGAACGTACAGAATCAATTAGTGTGTGAATTATATCATTAGCATTGACATATTTTGAATATTAAATTTTTACGCTCTAAATGTTCATAGGAATCCGTTTTGAGCTGTTTCCAACAATTTATACGCAATTTAATTTCACATATTTTTCAAAATCCTGGAGAGTTTTTAGGAAAACAAATGATAATATAATCGCAGGATCCTTGTTTTTGTGAATCTGCTGAATGTTTCTCGTTCAACTAAGGACAGCTGCATAGCTGCAAACCTACCTAATTTACGTGAAAATCCACCAGACCCATCCAAATCTCGCCTGTCTCAACCATTAGGTGACAAGTAGGATTGTCCTGTGAATCCCCTAACAACGCATGGGACCTTGAGATTACCTGGCCAAAAATTAATTAAGCGCACATGAGTAGAGGTATCTAGGTTATTGTAGAAGGAGTATTAAGTTGAGGTAAATCTAAAAAAAATTTGGTAATTGTATGCAGAAGAGCGTAAACATGTATTAAACTCACGAAATCGATTGTCTTTTTTGGTTTATTATTTTCAATATTTTGCTATCAGTCAACCTAGTTTGAAATCATCGAAACATGTTGGTTTACACGAGAGAAACAACCACTTCAAAGGCTGATTTCTACCTCCAATTCTTGAAAAAAGTCGTGACAGAAGGTTGAAATCATCGAAACATGTCATGTAATTTCTCATTTCTACACTTTGAAGTGGTTGTTTCTCTCGAGTAAACCAACATGTTTCGATGATTTCAACCTTCTGTCGCGAATTTTTTAAAGAATTGAAGGTAGAAATGAGCCTTTGAAGTGGTTGTTTCTCTCGAGTAAACCAACAAGTTTCGATGATTTCGAAGTTGATTCTCGACTTTTACGAACAATCGAAGGTGATTCGGTCCATTTTGTTTTTGTTAAAAAGGTTTTTATTCTATCATTTTCTCTTTTTTTAATTTTTTTTTTATTTATTTATCACATTTTGGTGGTCCTGGAGTCAAATCTGAAATTAAATATGAAAAATTTTGGCGTTAGGTATTTTTAAGGGTTTTTTTTTCGGGGGGGGGGGGATGAAATTCCCTGAGTTTTCCAGTAGAGTAAAATACCCTGAGTATTCCCGGTTTTCCAGGTCGCTGGACATTCTGTATCAACAACAATTATGGTTAGGCAAAAAATTCAATAATAGAAAGCTCAAACCGTGCGAAAATCAACGTGAAACAATGTGACAACTCATGTGATTGGAAATCCCTGGATAAGCCGACGATATCGTACTTTCAACAGTTTAGAACGACACACAATTTCGATGTTGTGGTGGAAGAGGGCCTCCTTGGAGTGGAAAATCCTTGTGTTCTTTTGTACGGGTTCTCAAGCCAGTTTGCCGTGTATGGTACGTTAGTTGCTCGGCTTGTATGAGCTCACCAACAACTACTAAACACTAACGAAATCGCGCGAAATTTACACGAGCTGATTCTTTTTTTTAATGATGTTTGCGTATGCAAATGGCGCTACGGGCGTCCTCGGCCCGATTTCTGGCTCGACTCGCGGGTTATTTACGAAGACAACGTGGTCTGGTATTTTTTCTACCAAAAGCTGTCGACCCTGCTCCGCTGGAGATCAAAACAATAATTTCTCCCCCGCGAGACTCGAGTTGAATGTCACCTTTTTACAGCCTCTGAAGTTGTTAAGGGTTAGAAAGTCGAGGATATCGTCGACAGTTTGACACGCGATGTAATTTGAATTCTAGTGCCAGATAGAAGGTTCTTCTCGTAACGAAATGTCACGGTAGTGTTGATATTTTTCGAAACTGACGAACATCGACACGAGAGATGATATCATCAGGTCTTGATTGCTTTTTGGTTTATTATTTTCAATAATAAACCTTTGGAATCGACCAAGAAAAAAAAATTTTAACACCCCCTCAAAATTTGATGGTTTACGTTTCAAGGTACGTAGAATCCAAAAATCGAATAAAACGCTGCAAATTATTACACAATGGTTTATTATTTTCTATATAGATCACTCGTCTACAAAATCACCAACCATCCAATATGAAAAGAAGAAAAAAAAAAAAAATAAATTAAAAAAAAAATCAAAATCACCAACCATCGATTGCATTTCGGTCAGCTCTAATTTGAACGGAGATTAGGCCTCTTTTGCGATTCACACTCGTGGCTTGATTTATATATATATATATATTTCAATATAAACACTTAAATTTTCGTAGTGAGCGAACGGTTTGTCCTACAGAGCTCCGCGTGGTCTCAAAAAATTCTAAAAATTCCATAGAATCTTAAATTGAAGGGAAAACAATACCTTTATATCGAAATTTTTTGAGTTAGAGCGTTTTCAAAATTTCAAAATTGATTTTGGAACCCTTAGGAGTGACCTACATCAACCAAAAGCTTCGGGGCACAACTAGACCCCAAATGGAGCCTACATACCAAATTTCATCAAAATCGGTCAATGCTAAGTGGCAAAAGTGCCGCGTACGGCGTACGGCGGACGGACGGCCAAATTTTTATTCGATTTTTGGATTCTACGTACCTTGAAACGCAAACCATCAAATTTTGATGGGGTGTTAAAATTTTTTTTTTTTTGGTCGATTCCAAAGGTTCATTATCTAATAATATAAAACGCCAACCGTACGTACGTATGCACGGAGGGGTCGTGGGAGGCGGGACGAGTCGGAGGGGCGGGAGGGGGGAATCGGAGGCGGGAGGAGCCGGAGGGAGTGGGATGCGGGGAGAGTCAGAGGGGTTGGGGGCGAAAGGAGGCGGAGGAGCTGGGGCGGGAGTAGTCGGATGAGTTGGTGGCGGGAGGAGCTGGGGCGGGAGGCGGAGGGAGTGGGTGGCGGGGAGAGTCGGATGAATCGTTTTTGCCTGCTTTAAGTAGGCTTTCCAGCTAGTTGAAAATAATAAACCAAAATTTGGCCGTCCGTCCGCCGTACGCCGTACGCGGCACTTTTGCCACTTAGCATTGACCGATTTTGATGAAATTTGGTATGTAGGCTCCATTCGGGGTCTAGTTGTGCCCCGAAGCTTTTGGTTGAGGTAGGTCACTTCTAAGAGTTCCAAAATCAATTTTGAAATTTTGAAAACGCCCTAACTCAAAAAATTTCGATATAAAGGTATTGTTTTTCCTTCAATTTAAGATTCTATAGAATTTTTAGAATTTTTTGAGACCACGCGGAGCTCTGTAGGACAAACCGTTCGCTTCCTGCGAAAATTTAAGTGTTTATTTTGAAATATATATATAAATCAAAACACGAGTGTGAATCGCAGAAGAGGCCTAATCTCCGTTCAAATTAGAGCTGATCGAAATGTAATCAATAGTTGGTGATTTTGATTTTTTAAAAAATTTTTTTTTGATTTTTTTTTTTTTTGATTTTTTTTTTTTCCTTCATATTGGATGGTTGGTGATTTTGTAGACGAGTGATCTATATAGAAAAATAATAAACCATTGTGTAATAATTTGCAGCGTTTTATTGTCGTTTCCAAAGCCTTTGAGTCATGTCATGATGTTTGAGTCATGCCTTTCAGCACGACATGATTTTGGAAAAATGGTGCATTATGGCGCCAGAGGTAGGCCGTTGGAGTTAATTGCGTTCTATGTCACAAATCTCATGCAGTTTGTCGAATTTTTTCTTTTTTTTTTCATAAAATAATTTATTGCACCAAGTTATGCTTATTAGTAACATTCGTTTGATGTAAATGCATGATTAAATTACAAGAACTACTTGGATACTTCACTAAGTCTTTCGTCATTCGAAAGCTAGAGTGCTATTCGACTCACCCGAACTGTCTCGTTGACTTCCACAGGTCTTGGGGTTTAGTCCTGTTGAGGCGTCTGAATAGGTCGTCAACGTCGAGCAACTGTGCTGCTTCTTCACTGACGTGCGATTGTGGCCTCTTGTGATGGGCTATGGCTTGCTTCTTGAAGTCTTCGTTTATGGTTGGAACGCGGAGTTCTGTATGCAGCACTGGTGAATGAGGAATAAGGAATATTTGAAGAAAAAGAAGCTTATTTGTGGTTGAACTAATAAATCGATCAGGAAATATGAGAAGGAACTTCAACTGGTACCTATTCAATTAATTCACAAGGCGAGTAAAAAAAAATCATTTTTTTGAAAATTTGACTGGCGAATTGGAATGTTTGAGAGAAAAAAAAATTGTCTTTAAATTATGACAATGAAATATTTAAAAACGCTGCAAATCATTGCTCAAAGGTTTATTATTTTCTGTATAGATCACCCTTCTGTATAGATCACTGGTTCTCCATCAATAGCACCTACCACCATCTGTATTCTCCCTTGACCCTCCCTCTCAAATTTCAGCTTCCTGCGTTCAATAGGATTGAAAATGGCTTCGGAGCTCAATCAGCTGATCAGTGATCTGATCAGTGAGCAATGATTTGCAGCGTTTTTTACCTACCAACTTTTTTTTACCTACCAGCTAGGTACTACCTACCACACCATAATGGCTTCACACCTTCACAATCAAGTTTATTAGAAAGAACTAAACGCTTCACACTCGATTCGAAAAATGGAAAGCTTCATATGGAAATTTGATTACTGGTTACGCAGAAGGCAAAACTGTATACAAATCGAAGAAATGAACAGCGATCGCATTTGAGTCCGATAAAATTTGAACGGAGATTAGACCTCTTTTGCGATTCACACTCGTGTTACTGATTTATCGTACGTTTATTATTTTGATGGTTTATTATTTTATTATTTTAATGGTTTATTATTTTTCTATATAATCGTCTGTAAAGCCACCAACCATCCAACATGAAGAAAAATACTTGGAAAATGTCACCCCACGCATATTTGAGCAAAAACCTCTTTTTTGGCCGGTTATTTGCCCATAACTTCTATACGAATTAAGCGATCGGAATAGTTCGACGTTAGGACCAACTAGACCCCAAATGGAGTCTATGTGCAAAAGAACGGGTTTTTTAGACCGATTCTAAGGCCTTTTATGGCCCGGACGGCGGACGGGGGACGGACATTGCAAATTTGGATTCTACGCACCTTGAAACGTAAAGTGACAAAGTTTGAGGGGGGGTTATAAAAATTTTTTGCAATACGATCACATAGGCTTATTATTAGAAATAATAAACCAAAAGTCCATTCATGCAGCATAAGTTAATGAGCAAATTTTCATAGAACACTACATCTATGGTTTAAAAAATCTAAGTATTGTTTGAAAATTCGTTATTTTTTTAATTCTACGTATTTATTTTTATTAAAGTAAAAGTAAGTAAAGTAAATAACCATTTCAGGTTGGATTTTCGTCCGACTGTCATTCCTGGCGTCGGGGACGTCATCAGCTGTCTTCCTAAGGGAACACTAAGTCAGTTTACGGAGCGAACGGTTTGTCCTGCAGAGCTCCGGGTAGTCTCAAATTTTTTTAAAAATTCAATACTATTCAAAATTGGTGAAAAAACAATATCTTTGTTTCAAGAGTTTTCGAGCTGGGGCACTCTTAAACATTTCAACCCTTAATTTTCACCCCTTAGAAGTGACTGACATCAACCAAAAGCTTCGCGGCACAACTAGACCTCAAATGGAGCCCATATACCAAATTTGAACCAAATCGGTCCAGTGTTGTTGAGAAAAGTGCCGCGTACGGCGGACGGACGGAAAATTTTTTATTCAATTTTCGGATTCTACGTTCCTTGAAACGTAAAACATCAAATTCTGAGGGGGGTTAATTTTTTTTTTCATGCTCGATTCCAAGGCTTATTATTGAAAATAATAAACCAAAATGTACAATTTTTTTAATTGAGTCTAGCGTGGGTTAGCAGCTGTTAAAAAGTGGCAGACTGATGAAACCAGACCCATGATTGGATATTATAATCCATCATTCGCGGAAATTTCATCCACCCCTGAAATGGATGATTTTTGGCAGTTGATGAATTTTTCACAAGGCCGCCATTTTTAAAAGCAACCGTTTTGGAATAGCTGAGTTTTCTCTCTCAGAAAGGACAAGATTTTCATATTTTGTGGCCAAATCGTTCCCCTAAATGAAGAGCGATTTTCGGCCTCAGCAGGACTGTCCATTCTCCTGCACCGATCTCCATTGCTGCAAAAAGCGTATCTTCTGAGGCCTGCTGTTTTCGTAACTCGCAAAAATACCACTTCATTGTGTCAAATAGAGACTAGTCGAAATAATTATGAATGCTTTTCTTTCACATATTATGAATGATGAGAAAACTTCCCGCTGATATCGCTGAGAACCTCCAGCGGTCGTCACCCTATTTCGTTTCGCAAACACTGGAAATTGAATTTCAGAAGTGGGAGCGAAAAAAAAACCATCTTGACGACGTCCCGAAAAAAAATTAAAAAGGGGCGAAACTGCGGAATATATTACGACGGGTTAAAGTTTTCATTATTAATGCTCAACGCGACGCTTGAGATTTGTATTTTTTCTGGAATTAACAAACTTCTCGAAAAAAAAACTTTGAAGCCGCGAGGAAAAAAACGAGGTGAAGGAGAAAGAATGGACGAAACTTAAGAAAGAGCTCTGTAACTGATATTTAACACGAGATGTTATTTGGATATTGAGGAGTTTCTTTCTCAGGTTTAATATTCGTGGAGAGTCGTGGGGAGGAGTTGCGTTTGTTGGAGAAAACGAACGGAAAAGTAAAAGAATCTTGGAACTTGCGGAGGATAGGAAATTGTTTCGTTTGTATCCAGTATACAGGGTGTAACATTTTACAACGGTCACAGGCCAGGAATCGATTCTGCAGCTAAATGTCAGGGTTGAAATTTATGTATTTTGGGAAACTTGCAATTTTGGCATGTGGTACTAGTAAGTAAAAACTTTGTAACACAGTCTGCCATCTGTATTTTGTTGCTTTCTACCGGCAGAGTGAACTGAAACTTGAAAAAACTGGACTTCAAGTCGCGCTATAGTTCCCACAGTTAGTAGGCGTCCACAAATGTCAAAATTGCAACTTTCCCAAAATACATAAATTTTGAACCTCAAATTTGCTTTTTTTTCAATTTTATTCTGCCACATATAAGCAATGGGTTACTGAAGGCAGACCACGCTGCTTGAGTTTCAATAAAGTAGTGCAGTATTGAGCAAAAATTTGGAATATCCCAAAATCAACAAATTTTCATCAAAAATTGACAATTTTTGAATTTGGTTCTGCCACTAGAAGACAGCGGGCTATCCAAGGCAGACCATGCTCTATTGTTTACATACTACTCAAAAGTACTTCAAAGTGTTAAAATGTGAATCATCCCTAATCTCTCATTCACGGAGTTTTCATTCATCCCGGAGATATGATGATTTTTCGCGATTTTTGAA
The DNA here is from genome assembly GCA_009739505.2 of Apolygus lucorum. Classification (NCBI taxonomy): domain Eukaryota; kingdom Metazoa; phylum Arthropoda; class Insecta; order Hemiptera; family Miridae; genus Apolygus; species Apolygus lucorum. The sequence goes on from CM019182.2 coordinate 3,981,367, forward strand.
CAGTTCACATGGCCGCTATTTTTGAAGGCAACCGTTTTGGAATGGCCGACTTGAACTTTCTCTCTCAGAATGGACAAGATTTTCATAATTTGTCGTCAAATCGTATCCCTAATAGTCCTGGAGCCGAGGCCGAAAATCGCACTTCATGTAGGGATACAATTTGACGACAAATTATGAAAATCTTGTCCATGCTGAGAGAGAAAATTCAAGTCTGCCATTCCAAAATGGTTGCTTTCAAGAATGGCGGCCATGTGAAATGTTCAAAAATCGCGAAAAATCATCATATCGCCGGAATGGATGAATACTCCGTGAATAATAGATTAGGTCCTATCATGGGTGTTTTCATCAGTCTGCCACTCTTTAACGGCTGTTAACCCTCGGCAGACTCAATTTACTTCTCAGACTACTTTATTAAAACACAAGCAGCGTGGTCTGCTGCAGACAAAAATTTAAAAAATTCAAATAATTTGATAGTTAAACTTTACGTATTTTGGGAAAGTTGCAATTTTGGCATGTTGTACTAGCATGTAAGTAAAAACTTTGTAACACAGTGTGCCATCGGTATTTCGTTGCTTTCTAGCGGCTGACTGAACAGAAACGTGAAAGAACTGGATTTACCATTACTGGATTGGGACGTCCCAAACATTGTGGATTTTTGCACAAAAAGTGTACTATTTTTAAAATTGAGTCTGCCGAGGCTTAACAGCCGTTAAAGAGTGGCAGACTGATGAAAACATCCATGATAGGACCTAATCTATTATTAACGGAGTATTCATCCATCCCGGAGATATGATGATTTTTCGCTATTTTTGAACATTTCACATGGCCGCCATTTTTGAAAGCAACCGTTTTGAAATGGCAGACTTGAATTTTCTCTCTTAGCATGGACAAGATTTTCATAATTTGTCGTCAAATCGTATCCCTAAATGAAGTGCGATTCTCGGCCTTGGCTCCAGGACTATACTGTCGATTAAGGTGGGCAGGTCATCTAATACGGATGCCAGAGGCAGAGTTGCCCAGGAAAAGGTCCTCATGGGTGAACCAGGAGAGAGACGCCAGCGACACAGCTGCGATGGGTTGATGGGGTGAACGAGGACTGCAGGAGTTTTTGAGTTCGAAACTGGCGCGCTGTTGCGCGAAATAGAGAGGAATGGAGAAGTTTCTTGAGGCGGTGGATCCGCACTGGATTGGTAAGGTTGAAAAAAAAAGTTCTCCAAAATCAAAATTTCCACTCGCGTTTTACGTTTCAGACCTTCCTGAACAATTTTGGTTCCGTGTCTGTCTGTCTTTGTCTGTCATGAAATCCTTGCCACAGCCATATCTTCTACAATTCTTACCCGATTTCTATGTAATTATCAGGTATTGTGTGGGTTGACGTGTAGATGGTTCCCTATGAAAATCATGGCTCCGAGATCGATAATACTGACCTCTGCGCATGCGCAATCTTAAATTCCTTGTCATAGCCATAACTTCTTCATTTTTCATCCGAATTTGATGACATTTTCCAGGCGTGTAGATGGTCCCCTATGAAGTATGATAGAAATGATTTACGGCAAGCAGTGTCGGAGCTAAAAGGAGTGGCACCCAACAACATCAGGGTGATGGCTGCAACCTTATCATGGCGCGGGGTGTGGTGCGGGAAAAGTGCCACGGAGTTGCGTGAGTTGGGCATCTCAGTAGGCGTACTCCGTGGAATCACCACCCGTGTCCTGCTCGGCTCATATTTGAACTGGTGGTCGTTTTATAGAGGCACTTCCCTTCATCCCTCTCTCCCACCCCCACCTTCCTCATGTTCCCTCATCCCTAGGGCCGGCGTCGGGTGAGTCCTGGGCGTCCTCCCCATTATTTAATTATTTATTTATTTATTTATTTTTATTTTATGGCGTGCCCCCTCCGTCAAAAAAGACATTTTGTCTTTGAGGGAAGTTAGAAAAAAAAAAGAAAAAAAAATAGTGCAAGGTACTTAGAGATTGATGTTTTGAGATTAGCCTCATCGGATCATTCATACAATCCGCGCCTTTAATTTAAATACATGTATACTTTCGATTCGAGGAAGCTATGTGCGTCACCCACTTGGCAGACGTTTTCGTTGTTGAATTGTAAAAACTGTTTGAGTCAGTACATACCTATTTCTTGTCCACCTGCCCTGAATCATTTACAACGTCCCCTGAGTCAGTTCCTTTTCCGGTATTGGCGGTAGTAGTGGACGTGTTCTTATCGTCGAGTACAATAGAAGACTCAGTGGAGGAATTGGGTTGATTCACTTCGTCTGTATACTCGTAAATCCAAACCTACAAACCTACAGCCGCTGGTTTAGATTGGACCATTGTTTTTTCTTTTTTCGAGTAGGTCAACGAGGACGGGGGTCCGAATTAATGAAGATGGAATGGCTGTTTCAGTCCCGGAGGTGGAGGGGGAAATGGTCGAGTTGATGGGACCCTAGGGCTATCCCAGACTACATCCTATCACGAGAGTAAAGATGGATAGGCAGATAGCTGCCCTCCAACAGTGACCAACTTTCCTGTTAGTTCAACGAGGAGTATTCTAAATCCAAATATCAGAAGATACAATGCAGTATGATAAATAAGTACGGTGAATAAATGCAGAAAGTACAGTCATGTATTTGGTTTTTTTGACTATCATCTTTTTCCCAAAACTTTAATTGTCCCGCATTTTGGCCAGTTGACCCGTGTATTTCAAAAAAAATTTATGGAAACTTCAATTGTCTCAAGTTTCGGCCATTTGGTCCACTAATTTACGAAAATATTCTCCAAAACTTCAATTGTACCTCATTTTGGCCACTTGGCCCTCAGATTTCAAAAATTATTTTATTGGTTTATACGGGTGTACATACCAGTACTGGGTCTTTAATCGTCTCATATTTTGGTAATTTGACCCACTATTTTATTTTTTTTTTTAATTATCAAACCTTGTCCCAAATTCTGGCTATTCTACCCGGTAATTAAACAAAAAACATTCACCAAATCTTCAATTGTACCAAAATAGTGCCTATTTGACCCCCTAATTTCAACAACTTTTTCAGCAACTTCAACTTGTGTCCCAAATTTCGGTCATTTGACCAAAATTATATATTTCAAAGACATTCTCCAGAACATCAACAGACTGTCTTAAATTTTGGCAATTCTACCCATTAATTAGTTTAAAAAAAACCATTCACCAAAAATCTTCAATTGTACCAAATTTTGCCCATTCGACTCGAGTTCAAAAGCTTTTTCAGCAACTTCAATATATGTCCCAAATTTTGGACATTTGCCCCGTTAATTTCAAAAGCTTTTTCAGTAACTTCAATTTATATCCCTAATTTTGGTCATTTGGATCCACCTATTTCGACAACTTTTTCAGGAATTTCAATTCTCATTTCCGAACCTTCAATTTTTTGTACCAATTATTTTTTTGAAATAGATTAAAAAAAAGTTGGTAGGTAAAAAAAAAGAAAACGCTGCAAATCATTACCCAAAGGTTTATTATTTTCTGTATAGATCACCCTTCTGTATAGATCCCTCCCTACCAACCATAGGTACCTACTACCTAATTGGGCAAATTGCAAATTTCTACCCTTTATTTCCATTTGGTTGGTGGTTGGAGTTGAAATTTTCAAAAATGCCCCAGTAGGTAGTAGATACCTACGGTTGGTAGGGAGGGATCTATAAAGAAGGGTGATCTATACAGAAAATAATAAACCTTTGGGCAATGATTTGCAGCGTTTTTGTACCAAATTTTGACCATTTGTCCAACATAACCAGAGCCGAATTTTTGCCATTTTACCTGCTAACTTAAAAAAAAAAAGTTGACCGCATCTTCAATTGTCACGTATTTTGGCTATTTGTCCCTCAATTATTGCACAATCTGCAGTGTACCTATCATATATTTTAAATAATGAGTATAAGTTTAAATTTCTTATGGAAATAAATTAGTAAAAAATTCGGTGATTTTTCAAGAAATTTAGATTATTTGGTATTGTCAAAAACTCCCTTTCCTTTCACCACCCACAGCCGGTGCCTAATGAATTGCTGAAACTCTTATTTCACGGAAACACGAGTCTCCCGTGTGATTCCTCCACTTTTTATCTCTACCGCAGATTTTGACGCCTCTCCTTCCCATTTCCCGAGTAACTGAGGACCTGCTGGTATCTCGTCCGCCAAACTGAGTTCCACGGGAAGTGGGGAGCTGCAGCTCCAACTTGCAAGGCGGACAGTTGGGAATCGTAACTTCCAGACATTTTGGTCGGCTGCCAACCTCAACTCGCGGGTTGTTGAACGTTCAGAGCGACTACAGACCGAATTCCGTGTGTTTCGTCTATCTTTCATCTGACGTCACTTCGGTGTTTTATAAAAAAAATCGTTATTTCGTTTCGATGTGGACGAGTTCTCGACTTGATGTACTTGAGGTTACACACGTTGCGAGCGGCGCCAATTTTGATGAAGATCCCCAGTGATGGGAACATTTTTTTCAAGTCGATGATAGATAGACAGATACAATAAGGTTTATTTGATTTCTTTACAGAGATATGGATACATTAATATAAAATCTTATTTCAGTGATGGCCTAGGCCGTCCACTGGGTTGGCGCTGGAAATTCCTGTAAATACATACATTTTTTCTTGCTTTTGTGTTTTTTCAAATTAACTTATTATTTCTCACATTAATGATTAACTTTTGTAAATATATAAATGAATAAATGAACAGTTGTCAATTAGGGGAACTTGGCAACTGCCCTCCCGGCAAACTTGCCTCCTACCTCTTTAGGTCAGTTTAAAACCCCGGTTTGAAACTGCCCTCCTAGGCCATCTCGAGCAACTGCCCTCCCGGTAAACTGTCCTCCTGTTTTAGGGGGTCAGTTTCGAACCCCGGTTTTAAACTGCCCTCCTAGACCACCTCGGAGAACTACCCTCCAAACTTCCTGCTTCCAACTTTTGAGGGCCAGTTTCGAACCCCGGTTTTAAACTGCCCTCCTAGACTACCTCGAGCAACTGCCCTCCCGGTAAACTGCCCTCCTGTTTTAGGAGGTCAGTTTCGAACCCCGGTTTTAAACTGCCCTCCTAGACTACTTCGAGCAACTGCCCTCCCGGTAAACTGCCCTCCTGTTTTAGGAGGTCAGTTTCGAACCCCGGTTTTAAACTGCCCTCCTAGACTACCTCGAGCAACTGCCCTCCCGGTAAACTGCCCTCCTGTTTTAGGAGGTCAGTTTCGAACCCCGGTTTTAAACTGCCCTCCTAGACCACCTCGGAGAACTACCCTCCAAACTTCCTGCTTCCAACTTTTGAGGGCCAGTTTCGAACCCCGGTTTTAAACTGCCCTCCTAGACTACCTCGAGCAACTGCCCTCCCGGTAAACTGCCCTCCTGTTTTAGGAGGTCAGTTTCGAACCCCGGTTTTAAACTGCCCTCCTAGACTAACTCGAGCAACTGCCCTCCCGGTAAACTGCCCTCCTGTTTTAGGAGGTCAGTTTCGAACCCCGGTTTTGAACTGCCCTCCTAGACTACCTCGAGCAACTGCCCTCCCGGTAAACTGCCCTCCTGTTTTAGGAGGTCAGTTTCGAACCCCGGTTTTTAAACTGCCCTCCTAGACCACCTCGGAGAACTACCCTCCAAACTTCCTGCTTCCAACTTTTGAGGGCCAGTTTCGAACCCCGGTTTTAAACTGCCCTCCTAGACTACCTCGAGCAACTGCCCTCCCGGTAAACTGCCCTCCTGTTTTAGGAGGTCAGTTTCGAACCCCGGTTTTAAACTGCCCTCCTAGACTACCTCGAGCAACTGCCCTTCCGGTAAACTGCCCTCCTGTTTTAGGAGGTCAGTTTCGAACCCCGGTTTTAAACTGCACTCCTAGACTACCTCGAGCAACTGCCCTCCCGGTAAACTGCCCTCCTGTTTTAGGAGGTCAGTTTCGAACCCCGGTTTTAAACTGCCCTCCTAGGCCATCTCGAGCAACTGCCCTCCCGGTAAACTGCCCTCCTGTTTTAGGAGGTCAGTTTGGAACCCCGGTTTTAAACTGCCCTCCTAGACCACCTCGGAGAACTACCCTCCAAACTTCCTGCTTCCAACTTTTGAGGGCCAGTTTCGAACCCCGGTTTTAAACTGCCCTCCTAGACTACCTCGAGCAACTGCCCTCCCGGTAAACTGCCCTCCTGTTTTAGGAGGTCAGTTTCGAACCCCGGTTTTAAACTGCCCTCCTAGGCCATCTCGAGCAACTGCCCTCCCGGTAAACTGCCCTCCTGTTTTAGGAGGTCAGTTTCGAACCCCGGTTTTAAACTGCCCTCCTAGACCACCTCGGAGAACTACCCTCCAAACTTCCTGCTTCCAACTTTTGAGGGCCAGTTTCGAACCCCGGTTTTAAACTGCCCTCCTAGATTACCTCGAGCAACTGCCCTCCCGGTAAACTGCCCTCCTGTTTTAGGAGGTCAGTTTCGAACCCCGGTTTTAAACTGCCCTTCTAGACTACTTCGAGCAACTGCCCTCCCGGTAAACTGCCCTCCTGTTTTAGGAGGTCAGTTTCGAACCCCGGTTTTAAACTGCCCTCCTAGACCACCTCGGAGAACTACCTTCCAAACTTCCTGCTTCCAACTTTTGAGGGCCAGTTTCGAACCCCGGTTTTAAACTGCCCTCCTAGACTACCTCGAGCAACTGCCCTCCCGGTAAACTGCCCTCCTGTTTTAGGAGGTCAGTTTCGAACCCCGGTTTTAAACTGCCCTCCTGTTTTAGGAGGTCAGTTTCGAACCCCGGTTTTAAACTGCCCTCCTAGGCCATCTCGAGCAACTGCCCTCCCGGTAAACTGCCCTCCTGTTTTAGGAGGTCAGTTTTGAACACTGGTTTTAAACTGCCCTCCTAGACCACCTCGGAGAACTACCTTCCAATCTTCCTGCTTCCAACTTTTGAGGGTCAGTTTCGAACCCCGGTTTTAAACTGCCCTCCTAGACTACCTCGAGCAACTGCCCTCCCGGGAAACTGCCCTCCTGTTTTAGGAGGTCAGTTTCGAACCCCGGTTTTAAACTGCCCTCCTAGGCCATCTCGAGCAACTGCCCTCCCGGTAAACTGCCCTCCTGTTTTAGGAGGTCAGTTTCGAACCCCGGTTTTAAACTGCCCTCCTAGACCACCTCGGAGAACTACCTTCCAAACTTCCTGCTTCCAACTTTTGAGGGCCAGTTTCGAACCCCGGTTTTAAACTGCCCTCCTAGACTACCTCGAGCAACTGCCCTCCCGGTAAACTGCCCTCCTGTTTTAGGAGGTCAGTTTCGAACCCCGGTTTTAAACTGCCCTCCTAGACCACCTCGGAGAACTACCTTCCAAACTTCCTGCTTCCAACTTTTGAGGGCCAGTTTCGAACCCCGGTTTTAAACTGCCCTCCTAGACCACCTCGGAGAACTACCTTCCAAACTTCCTGCTTCCAACTTTTGAGGGCCAGTTTCGAACCCCGGTTTTAAACTGCCCTCCTAGACCACCTCGGAGAACTACCTTCCAAACTTCCTGCTTCCAACTTTTGAGGGCCAGTTTCGAACCCCGGTTTTAAACTGCCCTCCTAGACTACCTCGAGCAACTGCCCTCCCGGTAAACTGCCCTCCTGTTTTAGGAGGTCAGTTTCGAACCCCGGTTTTAAACTGCCCTCCTAGACTACCTCGAGCAACTGCCCTCCCGGTAAACTGCCCTCCTGTTTTAGGAGGTCAGTTTCGAACCCCGGTTTTAAACTGCCCTCCTAGACTACCTCGAGCAACTGCCCTCCCGGTAAACTGCCCTCCTGCTCGGAACAGATCTCCTCTACCTGTGCGACTTCTCATTTCTGGGACATGGGTCTCTCAAAAGTGTAATGAGCTGCCAATGATACTAGATCTTTAGTCGACGATCATCAGTGTATATTAGGAATAAAATAATTAGAATATCAATTTCACGGAGAAATCGAGTTTTTACGCGAAAATCGGAGTTTTTTCCTATAGGTAAAAAAAAGTTACGAGGGACTGTCACTGGACAGATTGGGTAAGTTACAGAGGGTATACCCTCTTTCATGTTCCACTTTACTAAGTACAAAAAATTACATCTTAAAATTACCACAAAATAAAAGTATTTTGTAATATACAAAATATTGAATAAAATATTTAAAAAAAAATGATCCCAATCCCGGATCCCTTATTACGTTGCGCTAATTTAAAATATTTAAAACCCACATAGGTTAGTTAATTCCTTGAGTAATTGTACCGTAAATGTAGGCAAGCAATGCCCGTGTAATCTACATTAGCTTGTTGTAATGCCAACATTATGTTTCGTGTTCTGCAGGTATAATATCTAGTCGGGCTTGTAAGGGCTGTAAGGGCTTATCTCTATAATGTGTTATATTTCTTATCAGAGGTAATTTATTTTTAACTTTTTAGTTCATTTTATTAACAAACAATAAAAGCTTGTTTTAAAAAAGGTTTTTTTTTTCTTTAATTTTTTTACGATCCCATCAGCCATATATAGCTTTTCCAAATTGAAATAAACATTTTTCAAATTGAATAAACATTTTCCAAATTGAATGAAACATATTCCAAATTGAATGAAACATTTTACAGATTGAATGAAACATTTTACAAATAGAAATAAACATTCGTATAGCGGCAGCTCACGCTCGATTATGTCCATGACAGACTGAAGGATTTGGTCTGCAATCCTCCTCCCATCCGACGGACGGCTTCCCCGCCGTTTGAAAAACTACTGAATGGTGACACTCTTTAGCTTGTCTTACGGAATCTCTTCTCAATGCCGTGTAGTCAACAATGTTCTGTTCGTCTGTTCATTAGTTGTCGCCGTTGGATTTTCAATATCTTTGTGCCGGTTCGTAACGATATTATCCTAGCTTTCATTACATATCCAAAATAGTCCTCATCAACCTATTTACTGTTTCATTTCTATTAAAATTTCATGTTTAATATTTCTATTAGTAATAAAATGTTTATTTCTATTTGGAAAATGTTTATTTCTATTTGTAAAATGTTTCATTCAATTTGTAGAATGTTTATTTCTATTTGTAAAATGTTTCATTCAATTTGTAAAATGTTTCATTCAATTTGGAAAATGTTTCATTCAATTTGGAAAATATTTATTTTAATTTGGAAAAGCTATAGATTATAAATTCAAAACAAAGTACAGTCCACTCAAACCCGCCGCTTCATCTTGTTTCTAAGAAATATCGACACTGACACTGATGTCCACCCCAATCCGGACTGTCCCCCTCAAAAAAGGCACGCGGGGCGGCCACCTCCTCCTCCACCCGCCGGAGCGGCAGTAGGGGAGACCTCCCGCGCCTCCTCCACCTCCGAAGAGCCGCCGACGAATCAGTCGTTTCCGCGCCGCTCGGCGACCGAGTTGGTTCCGCGTCTTCCCGTCTCTCGAACTTCAGCTCCCGCGAGGTTTTTTTTCCGGCGGCGGCCCACGAGTGACGCGCGATCTCCCCGACGACGTCCTCCTCTGCGATGAGTTGACGTCATCCGCCGCGCCGACGATGTCTATGAAGGTCAGTTTTCCCTCACATCGAGTTTTCATTGATTCTTTCAATTGTGGACGTCTCCGCATCTTCCTCTACGACAACCGCCATCAAATTTCTATCAATTTTCAAACAGCTTTAATTTAAATATTTTACAAACAGAGTGTCTCAAAATTTGTTAAATTCGTTTCGTGACAAGGATAAAACATCTTTCTTTTTGGGATCTGTTTACTTTTCTGTGAGGTTCTGAAATTTCGTATTTTTGTGCACACATGCGCAGTACCGACTTTCTTATTTCACATGGGAACCCCCATTTTGGTTTATTATTTTCAATAATCAACCTTTGGAATCGACCAAGAAAAACAAATTTTGACCTCCCCTCAAAATTTGTTGATTTCAGTGTTGGGCAGTAGTTAACTACTTGTCGTAGTTAACTACATTTTTAACTACTAACTACTAGTAGTTAACTACATCGTGCAACTAACAACCAGTAGTTAGTAGTTAGAGAAGTAACTACTTTTTTGCAATTACTAATTAGTAGTTAGAAAGGAGTAAGTACTAACTAACAATTGGAAAAAGTAGTTAAACATTATTAACTACTAACTACAATGTAGTTATAGTGATGTAATTAACTAAGCTAGTTAACTACTCGGTTGTTGAGTACTACTAGTACTACTCAATTGTTACCGATTTCATGATTTTCCGTGTTTTATTTACCTATTTATTTATTTATCATTATTATTTTATTATTATTATTTCTTTTAATAATGTCAAGTAGGTATGTAGGTACTGCTAAACTTTGGGAGTCGTTTCTACAACTCATTCCGCCAAACTTTGGGAATGTTATTGTAGTTCCAAATACCAACTTTTACCTAAAAAACTTTTAAAAATCAGTTGTAATTTTTTTCACTTTTGAATTCTAATGACACCTCATTTCAAAGGGTTTTCAACGCTGAATACGTTGGTCAAATTAGAATTGAGTTGAGGTATCTTTATTCGTTTCAAAATAATAATTTGGAACGATCTCAATAGCTCATTTTCTTAGAAAATTCGCTAATAATGAAAAGTAATAAAAATAATTTTCAAGTTGCTAAGTTAATTTTCAACCACAACTACCCCCACAAAGTATTCTCGTTGTGTCATTATAATTATAAGATCCAGGATTTGATTCAGAATGCTCTGAAACGGATTAGTACTTTAATGTGGTCAACATTTTTGGCATGCTCGGATTCTGTAACTACATTCGGGAGAATGTAGTTAGTAGTTATAAAAACTTGGTAACTACTAACTATATTGTAGTTAGTGATTGCAAAAAATTGTAACTAATTTTTCCAACTACTAGTTAGTAGTTAAACTTTTCTAACTACTAACTAGCAATTAGAAAAAGTTGTTAAACATTATTAACTACTAACTACAAATGTAATTAGTAGTTGTAACTACATCTTAACTACAGTAGTTGTAGTTAGTAGTTAGCAGTTGTGATTACAGTTTGCCCAACACTGGTTGATTTACGTTTCAAGGTACGTAGAATCCAAAAATCGAATAAAAATTTGGCCGTCCGTCCGCCGTACGCGGCACTTTCCCCACTAGCACTGACCGATATTGATGAAGTTTGTTATGTAGGCTCCATTTGAAATTTCAGAATTTTCAGAATTTTTAGAGACCGCGCGGAGCTCTGTAGGACGAACCTTTCGCCCCCTACGAAAATTTAAGTGTTGGACGTACGAAAAATCAGAAACACGAGTGTGAATCGCAAAAGAGGCCTAATCTCCGTTCAAATGTTAGCTGACCGAAATGCGATCCATGTTTTTCTTCATTTTGGTTGGTGGTAACAATGGCAAAGCCGTGTTCTTTGCAGACGAGTGATCTATGTAGGAAAGTAATGAACCTTTGTGTAACAATTTGCAACGTTTTGGATTCTACCTACCTTGAATCATAAACCAACAAATTTTGAAGGGGTGTTGAAAAAAAAAAATTCTTGGTCGATTCCAAAGGTTCATTATTGAAAATAATAAACCAAAACATAAGAAGCTCACACGAAACTGTCGGAATCGTGTCAGAAATTGGTTTTGTTTCAAAAAACATCTGATTCTTCCCATAAATTGCCAGAAACTGGTCAAAAATAGCATATCAGTAACCGTCTGAATCTTCCCAGAAAGTGTCAAAATGTCAAAAATCGAGTTTGTTCCAGAAAACGTCGTTATCTTTCCATTAATCGTCAGAATCGCGTCAGGAATCACATTTGCTTCAGAAATCGTCGAAATCTCTCCATAACTTCGTCAAAATCGTTTAAAATTAAAATTAAAATTTAATGGTCAAAATTTAGTCAGAAATCAGTTTTTTTTTGTTTTTTTTTTTTTCAGAGAGCATCGAAATTTTTCCAGAAACTGTCAGAATCTTTCTAGAATTGTCAAAATGAGGTCAAAAATCAGTTTAGTTTTAAAAAAAAAGTGAGGCTTAAAAAGAATCGTCAGAATCGTGTCAGGAATCACATTTGTTTCAGAAAACGTCGGAAGCTTATCAGAAATCGTCAGAATGTTCGTATGCGTAGTATCCACATACGTACAATTTATAATATCCACATTCTAAAACTAATTTTCAACAAAAGATGTCTCTTGGCAATTTTATTTTAGAGGCTTCTTTTCCAAGTTACTTAAATTTTAAAGTTTTCTTTCGTTAATAACTCCTTTGATTTTCTGTGATATTTACAATTCGAGGATACCGTTGGAAAGAGCACTAAAATTCCTATCACCCTAATACCAAATATAGTCTTTTCAGCTGAATTCTACATGAATGAAGCAACTTAAAAAAAGAACTTAGTAACTTTTTGAAAATTTTTCGTTTATCAAGCCCGTAATGTCCAGTTCTTTCGAGATAGTGATCTCAGCTTTCCAACTGTGTAATCAAAAAATATTTTACAATCGAATTTAAGGGAGACATTTCTGTTAGAACGAGGAAAAAGTTATTTTGGTTTATTATTTTCAATAATGAACCTTTGGAATCGACCAAGAAAAAATTTAACCCCCCCTCAAAATTAGTTGGTTTACGTTTCAAGGTACGTAGAATCCAAAAATCGAATAACAATTTGGCCGTCCGTCCGCCGTACGCGGCACTTTCCTCGGCAGTGACCGATTTTGATGAAATTTCGTATGTAGGCTCCATTTGGGGTCTAGTTGTGCCCCGAAGGTTTTGGTTGATGTCGGTCACTTCTAAGGAGTGAAAATTAAGGGTTGAAATTTTTAAAACGCCCTTACTCGAAAAATTTTGACATAAAGGTATTGTTTTTCCTTCAATTTAAGATTCTATAAAATTTTTAGAGACCGCACGGAGCTCTGTAGGACAAACCGTTCGCTCACTACGAGAATTTAAGGGTTGGACTTATGATAAATCAGAAACACGAGAGTGAATAGTAAAAGAGGCCTAATCTCCGTTCTGAAATGCGATCCATGTTTTTCTTCAAGTTCTTTGCAGACGAGTGATCTATACAGAAAAATAATAAACCATTGTGTAATAATTTGCAGCGTTTTTTCAACGAAATCGACGATTTGACGGGGAGACTCCGGTGTCTTCTCCGCCACGCCTCCTCCAAAGCACTGAGTCTCCCCGTCAAACCGTCGATTTCGTTGAAAAAAAAAAACTTTTTCCTCGTTCAAACAGAAATTTCTCCCTTAAATTCGATTGTAAAATGGTTTTGATTACACAGTTGGAAAGCTGAGAACCTGGCGCAGGTTTTAGGCTTTCCAGCAATAGTTCATTATCTCGAATTATTTGAACATTACGGGCGTGGAAAAACGAAAATTTCTCAAAACGTTACTAAGTTCACTTTTTAAGTTGCTTGATTCCCGTAAAATTCAACTGCAAAGACTATATTTGGTATCGGGAAGATAGGAAATTTAGTGCTCTTTCCAACGGTATCCTCAAATTGTAATTATCACAGCAAATTAGAGGAGTTATTACCAGTTTAATGACACAAGGTCGAAATTACAACAAAAAAAACTTTAAATTTGAAATAACTCGGAAAACATGCCTCTAAAAAAATTGCCAAGAGACTTTTAGTTGCAAATTAGTTGTAGAATCGACCCCCCCCCCTCCCCCTTTTTTTCCTTTGAAGGAATGGGACCTGTTTTGTAGACACCCTGTACAGGGTGTCCCATAAGTTATCCACCAAACTTCAGGAGTAGTTTCTGAAACTAATTTGCAACAAAAACGCTGCAAATTATTACACAATGGTTTATTATTTTTCTATATAGATCATTCGTCTGCAAAGCCACCAACCATCCAACGTGAAGAAAAACATCGATCGCATTTCGGTCAACTAAAATTTGAACGGAGATTAGGCCTCTTTTGCGATTTACACTCGTGTTTCTGATTTATCGTACGTCCAAACTTCAAATTCTCGTAGTGAGCGAACGGTTTGTCCTACAGAGCTCCGCGTGGTCTCAAAAAACTCTAAAAATTCTATAGAATCTTAAATTGAAGGAAAAACAATACCTTTATGTCAAAATGTTTTGAGTTAGGGCGTTTTCAAAATTTCAAAATTCATTTTTGAACCCTTAGAAGTTCATCAACCAAAATCTTCGGGGCACAACTAGACCCCAAATGGAGCCTACATACGAAATTTCATCAAAATCGGTCACTGCCGAGGAAAGTGCCGCGTACGGCGGACGGACGGCCAAATTTTTAATCGATTTTGGATTTTACGTACTTTGAAACGTAAACCAACAAATTTTGAGGGGGGGTGTGACGTGGGTAGGGGAATAAGTATAAATAACAATACAGTTTCACGGGAATAAGGAGGGTATAATTGAATAAAGATTCGCTCACCGGGGGCAGGAGGGGCGATGGTGAAGGCGGCGGACGGCGAGAGGCCTCCTAACTTTCTGAGGGCTCATTGGGGAAGAGAAACCTGTCCCCCCTTCACCATGTCCCCTCTATCCTTCAAGGTCATCCGTGATATTACATATCACAGGGGTTAAAAAAGTTTTTTTCTTGGTCGATTCCAAAGGTTCATTATTGAAAATAATAAACCAAAATTGGGTGACCATTGGAAAGCTGATGAAATGGAGCAGTATTTAAGCTCTTGAGCCCCTCTGGCAAATACCTTGTTTCAATGAGGAAAAATCATCAACATTTTCACCAAAAACAGAAATTGACTATTTTTCAACTTTGAGGTAAAAATACTACTCTAGCATTTTGTTTTTCTCGACTGCTCAATGGCTCATGCATTGAGAAATTTTACGCTCTTTCTAACGATATCCTTATTTTTAATTTTTGAGTCTAATTTTGCGGGCAGAACTCGGGCGTCATGGGAAAAAAAATTTTTCCGATCCAGTCGGGTCTTTATGGATCTAATAACAATATTTTAGCCTTTTTGCGAAAAAAAAATGGTTCACGCGCCATAAAATGGCATGGTACAGCATGTGTACCAAGGACCACCAGGTGCACTTTTCGGCCATGATGTTCCTTGGTACAACATTTGTACCAGTAAAAGGTAATCAGGGAATGATCATAATTTGAGTTTATTCTGGATGATCTTACTTTCAATCAACATAAAACAGATGCCAATTCGACAGCAAACAGCATTTCAATAGGTCTTGTTGCGTTGGTATGCGACGCGTCCAATCTCCAGTGAGAAATCATGGGGCGCCCGCCCCGAAAAACTTCAATAACATCGTTGCGAGTACACGATTCCAGTGTTATGCTTTCATTATGGATACTTGAATAGCTATAGTATATATTACGTTCCTCGAAGAGAAGACGAAATTCATCCGTGTGGACATCACCGCGTAATGTTTTGGTTTGAATAAAAAACAACAGCAAAAAAACTTCGTCGTTAGCGTTCCTTGGTACAACAGTAGTACCGCAAAACACCCACTTTTGCAATATCCCGACATATAGGCGGAGCTAAGAGATGCTACCATTTTTCCCATGATGCTGCATCCTATTGAGAAGGAATGGAACGAAAAACACGCCAGAATTCAAACTGCTTCTACCTTGGTACAACAGTTGTACCAAGGAACGCTAAAGGGAAAATTATCATAGGAAAATTTTTTTTCCGATCTAGTCGGTTCTTTATGGATCTATTAACAATATTTCAGCCTTTTTTGCGAAAAAAAATGGTTCACGCGCCAAAAAATGGCATGGTACAGCATGTGTACCAAGGACCACCAGGTGCACTTTTCAGCCATGACATCACCGCGTAATGTTTTGGTTTGAATAAAAAACAACAGCAAAAAAACTTCGTCGTTCGCGTTCCTTGGTACAACAGTAGTACCACAAAACACCCACTTTTGCGATATCCCGACATACAGGCGGAGCTAAGAGATGCTACCATTTTTCCCATGATGCTGCATCCTATTGAGAAGGAATGGAACGAAAAACACGCCAGAATTCAAACTGCTTCTACCTTGGTACAACAGTTGTACCAAGGAATGCTAAAGGGTTAAGGGAGTTACGACCGTTTGAGAATGATGTAAGGTCGAAAACACGAAAAAAATCTTAAAAGTCAAAAAAGTTGGATTTTGAGGGGGATAAAAGAAAATTGCTAAGAGACACTTTTTGTTGCAAATTAGTTGTAGAAACTACTCCCGAAGTTTGGTGGATAACATATGGGACACCCTGTATAAGAACCGTGCTAGAATGTTCCAAAACTGGGTCATTTGCCAGGAAATTTTTTAAAATATCGACAAGGTTCCGAGGTTTTGGCATTTTTTGATTTAATTTGCTAAAATGTTAAATTTTTCAAATTTAACTCGATGTCGTCTACTGAGATCAAGCTTCGTGGCACCGTATAATTGGTTCTCTCTCAAAATAAGATTTGACCCTCCAAACGGTTATTTTGCTCTCGACAAATGGATATTTCTCTCAATTTGGGTCCTATTCATACAAGCGTGTCCCCTCGAACGTGCCCGCTGGTTATTCAGGTAGATCTCACTCGCAGTATATTTAGATGACCCGTGATTCTGACGTCCACCCGCCATTAATATTTGCCCTTCGTGATTCTCCATCCTCGATTACCTCGTTATTTCCTCGACCCAGAATATCAACCACAACGAGGCGTCAACGTCTGTCCGGTCGCTCATTTCGAGGGTCCCCAACAAAATTACGCCTCTGATTTGCCATAATTGTGGTCCGCAGGATTCATTTCAAATAGAGACAACAACTTCACGCTGTATTCTCCTCTCCTGAGTCCCAGATTTTGGTTTATTATCTTCAATAATGAACCATTGGAATCGAGCAAGAAAAAGTTTGTTTAACTCCCCCTTAAATGGGCTATTTTCTTCTTTCTATTCTTTTAAAGCAATTATGTAATCGTAAGCAGCGATCAGTTTGCAAACAGCTGATACAGACTCTGAGGGGTCTTGACACTAATCAAGAACCCCTGTTCTTGATTAGTGTCAAGACCCCTCAGAGTCTGTATCAGCTGTTTGCAAACTAAAGTTTGCATGTAAAGTGTCAACTGTCATGCCAACAAGCAAACCTGACCAGACCTATCACCATATCACCTATAACCAGACCTATCACTCTTAAGAATCTCGAACTTTTCAAGCACATCCAACATTCCTCCCTTCGGACAAAAATGAGGAAATTCTGTACTGTCCTTTTGTCAGATCAAAACTTAAGTTATGATTGGATTCAGCAACTATGTAGATCGACCCAACAAAAGGTACTATGTCAATTGATCGGGATCAGGGTCAATATTAGAGAATCAACTCTCTGTGAACTGGAGTCCTTGCGCGTTTTTGATTTTCCATTGTTCTGTAATTTTAAAAAAGCCGGTGTTTTTAATTAATGTCTTCATTTACCGTAAATTTATCTTCTATAATTATGGTGGCGTCTCCACCTTCTCTTTATTTATGGACCTTTGGTGGTGTCACTAAATAGACAACCTTCGAGCCCTGAAGAAGGTAATATATTTACCGAAAGCTCGGCGAAGAAGGTGTTGTTTTCAGTTGACCCTAATCCCGATCAATTGACATAGTATGATTGGATTCTCTTAGGTGATTCGCAAAAGCAGAACTCATTTATTCTTTTCCTAAATTTCCTACCAGTT
The DNA here is from genome assembly GCA_009739505.2 of Apolygus lucorum. NCBI lineage: Eukaryota > Metazoa > Arthropoda > Insecta > Hemiptera > Miridae > Apolygus > Apolygus lucorum. The sequence goes on from CM019182.2 coordinate 3,998,886, forward strand.
TTACCACAATACTCAAGCCCACAAGAACATTTCAGCTCATAAACCCCACTTTTATCTTTAACGCTAATTTTATCTTCAACAGAACCCAACGAAGCTTCAAGATTATTTTTGTTTTTAAAAATCGTCGAAATCGATTTAAGTTGTAACTCGTTATTTTCGTGGAAATAGTCAACGTTCTACTCAACTCCGTTTTCATAGAAGAATAATAAACCGTTATTATGAAGAATAATAAACGTTATTTAATAATATTTGGCAACGTTTTTCGAGAGGAACCACTTCCATTCAAATGTAAAATATCGATGACGAAATTGAAGTTCTTTTAATACAATATCGATATCGATTGTGTTCCACAAGCTCAGTTGTTTGGGCTCACGTTGCCTTGGCGGACACGTGTTCTGACCTCCTCGTCTCCATCGATTTACTGCCTACTTGTTGAATCTTATTTAGTTCCTGTTATTAGAGGACTGACAGTTGACTATGCGCCAATGTCCCCGTGACATTAAAAAAAAAATTGTTGTAGACCGGTACAGTTACACCTCTCATCTCCTTCTCATTGGTAACTCTTGATTCATAGCCGATTACTGATCAGCCCATCATGTTCTGGTTCTGTGCAGCTGGTTTATTTATTTATTTATTTATTTGTCGTAACAATCAATAATTGCAATGACAATAGTCAATTACATAATAACATGCTTATCATATAATATATGATATACATTATTATATGATATGTATATATTATATACATATCAAAATCTAAACAAATTCCTGGAGTGCGAGGGGAACCTACCTCCCGCGTGCCAGCCGGGTGCCACCCAACCGGCCCCACCCACCATGGCGGCGTCCCAGGACCAGCAACCAGGAAGGGAAAGAGGTGTCGAAGACACCCCCCACCACACCGGACACCGAGCCCGATCAAACGCACCAATGGGGGCCGCCGCCCGAGGCCAGCCAGACCAGCATCACCCGGCCAAAACACTAAGGGACGAAACTAAACAATCACATTCATTCATAATAATTTACATTCACACTCCATAACAAAACATTATAACTATCACATTAAACTAATTAATATAGGAACCAAAACAGGTATCACAGTCAAAAAAAAAATAATAATAAATTGCAAGCTAGAGTACTTATATTTAAATTCCTCTGCTGCTTAAATAAAATGTTTGAATTAAAATCGAACAGAGAAGTACAAACTAAACATACGGTACAGAATAAATTAATACAACACGCATCACAAGGTTACATTTTATCGAAGTCCATGGTAAAACAAGCGTCAACGTCATACAGTTCAGCAGCGATTAATATTTTCTTAAGCTTCTTCTTCAGGAGAGTGATGGGAAGATTTCGCATGTGGTGAGGTAAATGGAATAATGCATTATAGGAACACCAGTCTACAATTAGGGAAGAGATTCTAGTTCCTTCAGCTAGGCGTTCAGCAACGTTCGTTCCCTTGACCAAAGCTGAAATGTCGTCGGCAAAGAGGGACAGAAATCCGGTATCTTCAGAACGGAATGCCAAATCATTTATATAAATTATAAACAAGCATGGGCCAAGCCCTGAACCCTGCTTTATTCCACACGGAATATCTTCTTCATTAGATCGTTTCCCCTTGTGAAACACTACTTGTTTCCAGCCTTCTAAGTACTGGGCGAAAAATCTTAGTGCGTTAGCATCAAAACCATAGTACGACAGCTTCTCCAATAACAAGTTAAAAGGAAAGCTTTGGACAAGTCGTATAGCTGTATGCAAGATGACCTCCTCTGTTCAAGCGAATTGAGAGCTTCAAGAACTATCGAGCAAGCAGCTGTGACAGTACTACTCCCCTTCCTGAATCCGAATTGTCCACTGTGCAGAATCTTCTTCTCTTCCAAGTAGATCACCAATCTCTTTAATACTATCTTCTCGATCACCTTGACAAACATTGGGAGTTTCGATATTGGTCTGAACTCTTCATATTTGCTGCTTTTCCCTTTCTTGGGTATAGGGGTAATTGCTGACTTTTTAAGACAGTTCGGGAAATCTCCTCTTGTGAAAAACTCATTGATCAGCTACGTCAAAGGCTCAGAAATAAGGTCAGCCACCATTTTAATAATTTCCGAATTGATTCCAAAAACATCAGAGGATCTACTGTTTTTCAATGAGAGAATTGCAGAGTATACCTCCTCGACGGTGACCAACTCCAAAGAAAACTCATTGGTTTTACCAGGGGCATGCCTGAGGCTGTCAAAAAATGCGGCTGAGGTAGTAGTCGGCATATTTTTTTTTTTTTTTTTTTTTTTTTCTAACTCCCCTCAAAGACAAAATGTCTTTTTTGACGGAGGGGGCACGCCATAAAATAAAAATAAAAAAATAAATAATTAAATAATGGGGAGGACGCCCAGGACTCACCCAACGCCGGCCCTAGGGATGAGTGAAGATGAGGAAGGTGGGGGTGGGAGAGAAGGATGAAGGGAAGTGCCTCTATAAAACGACCACCAGTTCAAATATGAGCCGAGCAGGACACGGGTGGTGATACCACGGAGTACGCCTACTGAGATGCCCAACTCACGCAACTCCGTGGCACTTTTCCCGCACCACACCCCGCGCCATGATAAGGTTGCAGCCATCACCCTGATGTTGTTGGGTGCCACTCCTTTTAGCTCCGACACCGCTTGCCGTAAATCATTTCTATCGTACTTTCTTATCTTAGCCCGCCAAGTCTGCTCCATGTCCAAGCTGCCATTGACAACTTGGACATCCAGGATAATGCAAGACTGGTCGGGCTTGACGGCAACGATGTCGGGCTTCTTACCCTGGTCACTTGGCATGTGATACAATCTCTCCCTCTCAACATCCCAGCCGCTAGATGACAAAGCACCTGCTATCTGCTTGGCGACCGCATCATGACGTAAAATGCGGCCCCCATGAGTCCGAGGACATTGCTGCACTACATGATACAGATGTTCATTTCCACTCCGACAGGCGCGGCAAAGGGGTAGAGTTGTCCCACGACTACCCCTCGAACACCGTACCGCAGTTGGCAGAGTTGCCATGCGGACGGCGTGGAAGTGTCGGTAGTCGCGGGCCCCAATGCCCTCCGAAGCCCAATCTACCCATTGGGAAGAGACTGGGCTTTCGGAGCACTGTCGGAGTTCTTTACCATCTACTGACTCATGCAGCGCAGCAGCGAACTCAGCAGACGAACTGGGTTTTGGAGCAGATGGTGTTGCTCGGTCGCACCATGCTAACTGCTGCCTGACAAAATCAAGATCAGCAGCCGCACGGGCGACCTCCCAGCTCGACCCTTGAAGGGCTAACAGGCGCTGGCGGCGCAATGAAGGGATACATGCCGAGAGAGACACAATGCCAAGCCCACCAGATTTGACCGGTGCGTGAACATAGGCACTTGGGACACCAGGTGGGAACCTCAGCCAAGAGCGCACAGCAGAGCGAACTTGTCGATCTAACTCTTGCAGCCTCCCCGCCGTAAGCCTGCCAAAGACTAACCCATAGGTCAGCTTTGGCAGTAAGTACGTGCGGAGGAGGCGCAGCTTCTGCTGTGGCTTCAATGGAGCCTTGGTAACGCGAGCTAGCGCTCTACCAAGGTCCACACGGCTGGCACTAATGGTGGCCACCCCCATGAAGTCGACTCCAAGGTACCGCCAGACCTCCAACACGGATCGAGACGGGATGGGGGATTGTCCTATGACAAAACCCCCATCCACAACTTTCACCTTATGTTGGCGACCCGACGGGACCAAGGAGACCGACCCACACTTATCGGGGTTAACCACAAGTCCACACCTGGCTAGCTGCTTAGCAAATGCATTGAGGGCGATCTGCAAGCCCTCACGGGTTTCTGCGAGTAGGATAACATCATCGGCAAAAGCCAATGCTCCTACTCGCACCCCAGGGGCGAGATCAAACCCTACTTCTGTGGGCAGCTTACCCAAGGCCGTGTCCACGACCAGGTTGAAGAGGAGTGGTGATAGGGGATCCCCCTGGCGTACCCCACGCCCTATCCGTACATCCCCTGACACCTCACCTCCTGCCTCCAGGACCGTCACGCCTTCCTGGTACAGACAGGCCACATACTCGATTAACCGAGATGGGGCCCCGACACCACGAAGGCAATCGGTCAGGGCAAGGTGACTGACTGTATCAAATGCCTTAGCAACGTCCAGAGCAGCCAGATGGAGTTGGCGGCGCTTCATACGGGCCAGCGAGATGACAGTTTGGAGAACTGTAAGGTTCTCCGCCGTGCCATCTGCTGGCCGAAACGCTCTCTGGACGTCACCAATGATACCAGCCACCTGGAGGCGAGATGCCAGTACTTTCTGGAAGTGGCGGAAGACTACCGAGGACACAGAGATCGGTCGATAGCCTCCAGGCCCACTTCCCCCTTTCTTTGGGATGAACACTGTTCGGGCTCGGGTTAACGCTTTCGGGGGTCTTCCCGCAAGGAGGAGTAGGTAGGAGGAGTAGGTTGAGGACGAGCAGCTTAATCGTCTTGGGTGCTTTATTCCAGCGACGGGCGGAAATACCATCAGGTCCAGCGGAAGTGGAGTTCTTGACACGGCACTTATGTGCCTTGTCAGACAGCACCGGCGAACACATGATGTAACGCAAGGAATCCCTGGTAGAGACTGGGGGAACCACACGCTCTCCAGGGTCGTGACTGGGAGCACTCAGAAGTGGCTCCCAGAAGTCCACAAACTCCTGGAGAGGGGGTTGAACTTGATTTTCCCCAGGCTCCTCCAGTACCTCCGCAGCCACACGCGCCGGATGCTTCCTCCACAAACTCTGAACCCGGTGGTACTCCCGCCGTCTCGCTTGTTTAGCTGCTCTGCGACCTCCACGCAACACCACTCTAGGAGGAGATCCCTCCTGGTGCTGCGTCACGGTCGCGTCCCCAACCCGCGGGAAGATTCTCCCTAAATAGGCTGCCACCTCATTTTCCAGGTTATCCAGCCCTTCAGCAGCCCGCCTCGCCAGATCCTGCAGGTAGGTGCTTTCATAGCCGTCAATACGACCTACCTGCCCCCCGAGCCTCAAAACTTCGGTCTTCAGATCGGCTAGAAGACCGGAGGTCCCGGGGGAGGGATACTGAATGGCAGGCTGCTGCTCCACGCCAGCAATAGGAGATGCGGGAGAAGCCCCACTGCTATTTGCCAGAATCGCTTCCTGGACAAGCTGCTTATAGTGGGGCTTCAGGCGGATGTTCTTGATGGCAATGACTGTGCGCATGGGAAAACGTTCGCTTAAATAAACATTGATATTGCGTACCCCATCGCGCACAGCCACCACCTCATCCGCCGCCATCCTGCGCAATTCCTCGGAAGCATACCTGTGCTGTACTCGTTCAATATCAATGGCAGCATTAGCAGCAACAGGATGCTTCCGTCTGACGTGGAGACCAAGGCCGGACCTGGTAGTGAAAGCTCGCTCACAATGGGCACACTGGTGGTTCAAAGAGGCAGTGGAAGAGGAAGAGGGTAGGGATGATGAGGAAGAGGAGGAGGGTGAGGATGGCCGACGCCCCTGCCTGGGGCGCCTCTGAGCGCCTCCCCTAGAACCCCGCGTGCCAATGGGCAGGCGGGGGTTATGAGGCTGATTGTTTTCTGTATCCATAACGGGGGGGCGCTTAAAATGAAGGGTCAGGGAACCCGTTGACAGGGGTTCCCTCCCTATTCGCCAGAGGGTCATTCAGCCACCCCTGGAATTTCAAGAGGGGTTCACCAAGGAAACCTAATGGGACCACCTCTGTCCATCCCAGGGGGCCCGGGTTGCGCGACGGGGACGCATGACCTTGACTTGGGTAGGGATAAGAAGGGCTCCAAGGAGATAAAAACACCCTCTATTGCCCTACCCCAGCAACCTATAGTGGCAACGTATAGTGGTACGACAATGGCGACTTGGTGAACGCTCTAGAACTGATGACTGGTGTGGAATTGGTGAATGCTGTGTTGTGTGGTGAAGGCTAGAAAATCTTCGATGAATCATGTGGAATTGTTGGAGTGATTGGTGAATTCTGTAGAATTTGTTCGGCTCAACGTCTCAGTATTTGAATACTCCAGAACTAAAAAAAAGTCCATCCATGCAGCATGAATTAATGAGCGAATTTTCAAAGAAATCTTTCAGTTGAAGGTATAGTTGAGAAAAGGAACAATGGTGTTGCAATTTGTTTAGAAAGTTTTTTACACGATTCTTGGTTTTTTCGATTTTTAGTATAGCATACCAACATACTGTATGCACCGGGTATGCTTTGAAGATGTTAGGAGTCCATATTCACGTTCTACTCGTCTCCAAAAACTGATAGAGTACCCACACGGCTATATTTAATATAAAGGAATACCTTTATATCAAAATTGTTTGAGTTTTGACCGATTTTGAGGAAATTTGGTATGTAGGCTCCATTTGGGGTCTAGTTGTGCCCCGAAGATTTTGGTTAATGTAGGTCACTTCTAAGGGTTCAAAAATGAATTTTGAAATTTTGAAAACGCCCTAAAATTTTGATATAAAGGTATTGTTTTTCCTTCAATTTAAGATTCTATAGAATTTTTAGAATTTTTTGAGACCACGCGGAGCTCAGTAGGACAAACCGTTCGCTTCCTTCGAGAACTTAGGGGTTGGAGGTACGATAAATCAGAAACACGAGTGTGAATCGCAAAAGAGGCCTAATCTCCGTGCAAATTTTAGTTGACCGAAATGCGATCGATATTTTTCTTCATGTTGGATGGTTGGTGGCTTTGCAGACGAGTGATCTATATAGAAAAATAATGAACCCTTGTGTACTAATTTGCAGCGTTTTTTGCATTTTATCCAGTTCCGAGCCGAAATATTGGCGGCAAACCTCAGATTCGGATTCAGCATCCCAAAAAACATAAAAAATCGCAGAAATGAAAATCCCCAAAAGTTCCCTGTGAAAAACACATCTTGACTGGGCTATTGCCTGGAAGTCGACTTGAGGTACTTCTCTACCAAGAGCTCTTCTTCAGCGATGATGGTATTCCCCGTAGATTTAGGATGAACTTCAAGAAATGACGAGTGGAGAAGCATACGATGAGCATCGCGAGGCGAAATGATGTTTGTTGCCGAAAGTGGATCGCGAAAGGTTAAATTATTGTGAGATGACGTTCGTCCAACCTTTCCGCAGGGAAAGGGCATTCGAGAGGTCGAATTTCGGTTTTCGCCCAACCGGGGAGGGAAAATATTCGTTATTGTCGAAAGCTGGCGGATTTTATGAGACTCGTGTTTTTCACCGTTCCCATCCAATTTGGAATATTTGATTTTGCATAATGAGTAGGATATCAAACTCGATAGAGAATTCAGTCCGCTACAATGAATGCATCTTGATAATTTTTATTCTGTTTCGGAAAACCTTTCACCCATTTCAAGCCAAGGGTAGAAAAAACTGAATAATGAGGAGAGAAGGATGAACTGTGTTAAGGAATGCCAGCCGAAATAAAGCATAAAGCACCAATCGAGGGCAAAAATACTTGATATTTTATGAATTTTACTTTTTGATGAGATTTGAGAGGCCTCAGTTTTCCAAATCGATATGATTTATCCAGTTCACTGTTTTCGGTAAAATGTAAAAGTCTATTTATGGACCGGAGTGTGTTTCAACACAAGACCCAGAACGCTCTCTCGTCCAGAATCGAATTTGAGACACCTTACTCATCCCCTCGGCCAAGAGGCCTCCTTTTCAAAAAAATTTCCAAAATCGCATTGAGCTCCCGAACGTCACAGAACACTTTTTTCTGAAAAGTTTAAGAACAGCATGAACGAGAAAAAATTCTCCTACAAAGATTTTCCACTATTTTCAATATTTAAAAAAATCATAAATATGACGATGCGAAAACGCATCAGTGGCCGGAAATGGGTTAATTTGATGCGGGAAAGCTATAGTAGGTCCTTTTTCTGAGTGAGTGAGTTCAGCTGCTACACTAGAACTCTACAACTATGACAATCTGCGACTTTTGCCTCTACTTATTTTTCCACAGTGTGTAAACTCGCTCATCAATTCGACTTTTGTTTTCAGGTACGTTGATCGATTGACACCCTCGCCTACTAACCAGACTCAAGTAAGACGCCAATTATATTGCTAATGGGGTACAAGACCATTTTAAACTGTTGTGCAGGGTTGATAAGTGGAAACTAAGCTTATTGACAAACTTAACGACTTAAAAAATTGAAAGAGAGAGAATGACTGGATAAAATGCAACTTCAAGGTTCGCCGCTAGGTGCGCTAAAACCGAGTGGCGCCAAAACAATTTTGAATTTAAAACGCTGCAAATCATTGCTCAAAGGTTTATTATTTTCTGTATAGATCACCCTTCTGTATAGATCACTGGTTTTCCATCAATAGCACCTACCACCATCTGTATTCTCCCTTGACCTTCCCTCTCAAATTTCAGCTTCCTACGTTCAATAGGATTGAAAATGGCTTTGGAGCTCACACAGCTGATCAGTGATCTGAGGAGTGAAGAAGATCTCCTCGAATGCTGGAGACGCCTGGAAGAGCACTTCCATTCAATAGGATTGAAAATGGCTATGGAGCTCACTCAGCTGATCAGTGATCTGAAGAGTGAAGAAGCCATTGAGCAATGATTTGCAGCGTTTTTTACCCACCAACATTTTTTTTACCTACCAGCTAGGTACTACCTACCACACCATACTGGCTTCACACCTTCACAATCAAATTTATTAGAAAGAACTAAACGCTTCACACTCGATTGGAAAAATAGAAATCTTCATATTGAAATTTGATTACTGGTTACGCATAAGGCAAAACTGTATACAAATCGAAGAAATGAACAGCGATCGCATTTTAGTCCGATAAAATTTGAATGAAGATTAGACCTCTTTTGCGATTCACACTCATGATTCTGTTTTATCGAAGGAAAACCTTAAAGTACTCGTAGGGACCGAACGGTTTGTCCTACAGAGCTCCGGGTGGTCTCAAAAATTTTTAAAAATTCAACACTATTTAAAATTGGTGAAAAAAACGATACCTTTATTTCTAGAGTTTTCGAGCTAGGGCACTCTTGAAAATTTCAACCCTTAATTTTCACCCCTTAGAAGTGACCTACATCAACCAAAAGCTTCGCGGCACAACTAGACCCCAAATGGAGCCCATATACCAAATTTGAACCAAATCGGTCCAGTGTTGCTAAGAAAAGTGCCGCGTACGGCGGACGGACGGAAATTTTTTTATTCGATTTTCGTATTCTACGTACCTTGAAACGTAAAACATCAAATTTTCAGGGGGGGTTAAATTTTTTTTTCTTGCTCGATTCCAAAGGCTTATTATTGAAAATAATAAACCAAAACTCATACCTATGTATGGGTATCGATACTATTGCCTAAAATTTCGGAGGTATCGATACTTTCTCGACGATATTATCGATAGTTTTCCCAAAGTAGAATGTAAAAAAATACAGGTTTCAAGTACTCAGCAATTATACCATATTTTGTCTGCCAAAAAATAATACTCAATAATATCAGTTGAAACGATATTTACCGCTTCTAATATCCTTCATCGATATTCAAAAACTTTCTCAGGTTAATCTCGCATTTGCGTTTTTCAGTTCGCTGGGTTTCTTGTACAGTTCGAGTTCCTTGTGATCATTGTTCTACTTTTCGATTAGGGATGGGACATCGAACAGAAAACATCGATGTCGATATTTCATAGAAACATCAATATCGATGAAACATCGTATGAAAAACGTCGATGTCGATAACATCGTAAGGTGAAAAATCGATGTTTTTAAGAAGAGGGAAATTTAATTCATTTGTCAACCAATGTTACCCAGAAGCTACAATATCGTTAACATTCTACCTTCAAACTTGTTAATAATAAAAATGATGATTATAATTTTTAAAAATAGAATCAAGAGAGAAAACCTGATGAGGCTGCTCTTCCTCCATTAATGCGAAGTGGATATTTTTTCTTTTGACGTGCTTTTATTTTACTGGATAACCTACTCCAATATAATTTTTTTCATCCGTGATAAATTATCCGATTTTTATGCACTTCATTTCGATATCCCATACCTGCCCAATTTCCCGTTATTGGTACAAACATAAAGAGACTTTTTTCTATTGTTTTCCAGTAATTATCTTGTTGTATAAAGTGATGATTGTGTTGAATCATCAAAAATTAACGTCCCTCGACCAGGGATCGACCTCCTGTCGTTCCGACTTAACTATATTTACACTTCTGAGTCGGAGCTCGTTACCACTGAGCTAAGGAAGTGAATGGACAGAAATATGGAAAGGTACCTAGTTGATCGCTTTTCTTCAAATTTTTTTTTTTCTTCAGAAAGAGATTTTCTTCAAATTCCAAGTAAATTCAATGAAGTTATCTGGTCTGAAATTGGATTTTGTCTGGTTCCCTTGCAGTTATTCTTGTCTGGTTACCTATTAGGTCAAATTTATCAAACGATGTTATCAGACCATCTCGTCGACATACCGATATCATCGGACCAAAACATCGATGTTTCGATATTATCGATATCAATGTCCCATCCCTATTTTCGATTCACGACAATTTTTGACATTTCATGTCTTTGCTATGGCACACAACCAAATTTTCGTTATGTCACGTTACGTTACGTGACGAAATATGCTCAATGATTATTATGATTCGTAGAAGTGAGGTAGGTAGGTACCTATATGATTATAGCTGAAATTTGGCTATAATATAGCCATATATCATATTGTATAATATAGCCATCATATCATATTATGATTATTATGATTTGGCTGGTAGACTCCTTAGGACGTGAACAATAAGGTGCACAGGGTCTTGATCAGCTGAGTGGCTACTGAAGCTAACTTCTTCCCTATCAACCGTAGGAAGCTGAAATTTGGCTGGTAGCCTCCTTAGGACGTGAACAATAAGTTGTACAGGGTCTTGATCAGCTGAGTGGCTACTGAAGCTAACTTCTTCCCTATCAACCGTAGGAAGCTGAAATTTGGCTGGTAGCCTCCTTAGTACGTGAACAATAAGTTGTACAGGGTCTTGATCAGCTGAGTGGCTACTGAAGCTAACTTCTTCCCTATCAACCGTAGGAAGCTGAAATTTGGCTGGTAGACTCCTTAGGACGTGAACAATAAGGTGCACAGGGTCTTGATCAGCTGAGTGGCTACTGAAGCTAACTTCTTCCCTATCAACCGTAGGAAGCTGAAATTTGGCTGGTAGCCTCCTTAGGACGTGAACAATAAGTTGTACAGGGTCTTGATCAGCTGAGTGGCTACTGAAGCTAACTTCTTCCCTATCAACCGTAGGAAGCTGAAATTTGGCTGGTAGCCTCCTTAGTACGTGAACAATAAGTTGTACAGGGTCTTGATCAGCTGAGTGGCTACTGAAGCTAACTTCTTCCCTATCAACCGTAGGAAGCTGAAATTTGGCTGGTAGACTCCTTAGGACGTGAACAATAAGGTGCACAGGGTCTTGATCAGCTGAGTGGCTACTGAAGCTAACTTCTTCCCTATCAACCGTAGGAAGCTGAAATTTGGCTGGTAGCCTCCTTAGTACGTGAACAATAAGTTGTACAGGGTCTTGATCAGCTGAGTGGCTACTGAAACTAACTTCTTTCCTATCAACCGTAGGAAGCTGAAATTTGTCTCGTTAGGACATTAACAACAACGCTACTGGAGTAGGTGATGTAGTCTGGCTCGAATACACAGAAGAAAATGTCCCAATGTGTTGCAGACTCGTATGCAAGCATTTATGATTCTTAGAAGTGAGGTAGTTAGGTATCTTTTTCGTAGCCATTGTGGAACACCGAAATCTTGAAGTATATGGAAGTATTCACTCATGCATCCAAATTTGAAAACAGTTGAGTGTTACCTAGGTAATCAATGCTACCCAAGCATCAAAATATGAGAATAGTTGATTGTTGTCTACGCAATCAATGGTTAGTGGGGTTAATGTACTGTCATGTAGAACATATAACATATAACATACCGTTCTTTTACTACCCACGACGATATATGTATGGATGTAAATAATAAATAAAAATATGAGTTTAATTTTTGTTTTCTTTATATTGAAAAAAATGTAATTCATAGAGGAAGACAAGATTGCTAGAAGATGGAAGGGAAGAAGGAGGGAGGGGAAAGACATGAAATGTCCTAATGCGTTGCAGACTTGTATGCAAGCGTTTTTGCTCCCTCTCCCTCTTTATCTTTCTTCCACTGTAATTTTATTCGAAATTCCCACCCACCATTTTTATTGCATTTTTTAAAAATTCAAGTGTAGCCGCTCATTTAACTTTACGGCAAATTTTTGTTGTTATGATTTGATAATAAATATTATTTGTATTGTAACAGACTTAAATACATTGCATTGAACAGAGATTTCTAGCAAATAAGAATTGGAATAAAAATAAAATGGAATCATCATTCATTTTAATTAAATTTTGAATTTTTTCTTTTATAACATTTTAAATTACTATTGACTTTTATTACTTTTTAATAATTGACTTTTATTTATATATTTATCATGTTAACATCTATAATTCTTGATTAGCCGGGTATTTATTTGGTTTGCGAAATCATCAGGGGGTTAATTAGAAATATCGGTAGAATCGATACTTTGTGCCGATATTATCGGAGTATCGATATCTAATAATATCGGTATCGAAAATGTCGTAACGAAAGGAGAATCCAAATAAATGAGGGGTTTTTTGACAATGAAAGTCCTTTTCTCGGTTTCCAATCGTTTTATTGCAGGAGAGCTTTCAACCACCCTCTGGTTGTCATTTTCAATCCTATACAGAGTGGAAAAATGTAACAATGGTGACAGATATTTGAAATTTTGGAGTATAATGATGAAAACTGGAAGAAGGTTTCTTATCCCTAAACAATGGTTACGGATGGAGAGGAGAATCAGCAGGTACTTACCATCAGCGAGAGGATAACTTTGATTTCCAAAATATTAAAATAATAAATAATGAGAAAAATTTTAGAAAACGCAAAATATTAGAAGCATTCCATATTAATCAAGATAGTAATTCAGTAAATTTCAAATCAGATGTTGGTAACACCGTTTGTATTTACCAGCAGCTTTTGGATGAGTCCTGAAGTGGGGAGGACAATGGCGACCCTGTAGGTGACAACAAACCACCATTTTGTTAGTCATCTGCAGTAGTGCCTACTTGTGCTCTTCTCAGAAAACTCATCATCTTGCTGATGGTAAGTACCTGCTGATTCTCCTCTCCATCCGTAACCATTGTTTAGGGATAAGAAACCTTCTTCCAGTTTTCATCATTATACTCCAAAATTTCAAACATCTGTCACCATTTTTACATTTTTCCACTCTGTTTAGGATACTTAGGAGGCAGATACTTACTTGGGCGAGAGTGATGACGTTCCTTTTACACTATCTGAAGTTAGAGCTGTTATTCACGGATTTGTGGGTGGAAAGTCTCCTGGTGAAGACGGCATGACGGAGGAGATACTGTCGAAAGTGTTTATGACATTGCCAAAAGCTGTGACTAAAATGTATGCGGAGTGCCTCTTACGTGGAATCTTTCCACGGATATGGAAACAATCAAATGTGATTTTGCTAACCAAGCCGGGCAAGGAGAGAAGTCTGGACCCTGCTAAGTACCGCCCAATAAGCCTGCTGCCACTTTTTGCAAAAGTATTGGAAAAGCTGTTGATCAGTCGAATCATGCACATCTTACAAAGTCGAAGAAAAATATCAGGAAAGCAGTATGGATTTTTACCACAGAGGAGCACAGTCACAGCTCTCCAGATGGTTAGGGAATGCGTCAGAGCTGCCCTGGACCGAAAGGAGTATGCAGTGGCTGTCTCACTTGACGTGAAGGGAGCATTCAATGGAGCCTGGTGGCCAGCCATTCTGAAAAATCTGGCGGAGTTGGGGTGCCCTGGAAACCTCTTCAGGCTGTCGAGAGCCTACTTTTCGGGTCGGAGTGCTGTACTGCGGACATCATCAACTGTAGTAAGGAAAGAGCAGGAGATGGGATGCCCCCAGGGGTCGTGTTCAGGTCCAGGTTTCTGGATTATTTTGTATAATTCCCTCCTTGAACTGCCCTTTGAGTCAGGGGTGGAGGTTTTTGCATATGCGGATGACTTGCTCCTGATATGCACTGCTAAAGACGAATACGAGCTAGAAAGGAGAGCAAACACTGCCCTCTATATGGTAGAGAGATGGGCGTGGGAAAACAACCTCGTATATAATCCCCTCAAGACACAAGTACTTCGAATTTCTAGGAGGAGGAAGACCCGTGAACTCAGCGTTTATCTGATGGGTGAAAGGCTTCAATTCGTCGACCAGCTGAAGTATCTTGGGGTGATGTTTGATGGGGCTTTGCGTTGGACCAAGCACATACAATACGTGTGTGGTAAGGCATCACAGCTGATCAACATCTTGTCGCGGGCAGCTAAGATGCACTGGGGCCTTGGACCTGAAGCATTGGGTATCATTTATAGAGGAGCCATAGTACCAATCATCCTGTATGCAGTTCCTGTGTGGGTAGAGGCGCTGAGGATACGGCGTAATGTGGATTCACTCCGTAGAGTTCAACGTTTGATGCTACTTCGGATGATCAGGGGAGTAAGGACTATTTCATTCCACGCATGCTGCATAGTCTCAGGAGAGAAGCCTATAGATGTTGAGGCTAAGGAGAACGCTGACATTCACTGTGGGCTAGCGGGAGAGTCTGTGGACAAGCCTCTTCCTCCTGATAGGTGGCTTCATCCGGCAGAAGTGCCTACTCCGGAAGTTGACTTCGAAGAAGCAGTAGACCTGACATTTGCCATTTATACAGATGGCAGTGATATGGGACAGGGCAGAGTGGGGTGTGCGTTTGTGGTCTACACTGGTCTCGGCGCCCTACTTTACAGAGAGCGTTTCAGACTTGGTGCTTCATGCTCCAACAACCAGGCGGAGTTATTGGCCATAATGAAGTCTCTGGAGTGGCTCAAGCGACAGAGGATACAACCGCCCCATCGGAAGGCGATAATATTCACGGATAGCCAGGTGAGTTTAGCCATGTTGGCAGATCACAAGAATCACTTCCCAATTGTAGAATCTACACGTAAACTCATATCCGAGCTTAGAGACACACATTCGTGGGAAGTTGGAGTGAAGTACACGCAGGCACATGTGGGAACAGCGGGGAATGAGGAGGCGGACTCATGCGCAAAGGAAGCAGCCTTGAATGAAAACCTTGCGGTTGCCTCTGCCATGAAACCAAAATCCAGGCTGAAGCGTGACTGTCGAGAGAATGGTATACGAGCATGGCACCAGATATGGGAGGAAACGGAAGATGGTCGTAGAACCAAGGTGTTCTTTCCAACTGTGGGGGACCGCCTGCGAATTAAACTCCCTATATCTTGGAGGTTAACCCTTTTATTAACTGGACATGGGAGAGTTCGGGAGTTCCAGCATCGATTCCACCTCAGCGAGAGCCCTTTATGTATGTGTTCGGACGAAATTCAGGACTGGGATCACCTTATGTTTCGATGCGGATATTTTGAGTCTCAACGTTTCCGTCTTGAGCAGAAGTGTCTGCTGCAGAGTGGTGGGTGGCCGATGCCAATGAAGGACCTCATTGACAATCATTTGAGTGACGTATTAATTTTCTTGAATTCAATGGATATGGATTTATTATAAAATTGTGATTAGGTTTAATTAATCTTAAATAAGAAAAATTTAATTTAGATAAATTGTATTATATTTTAATGTAAACGCCTGTAATCTCCTTGGGAGCAGGCACAAATATATGAAAAAAAAAAAAAAAACTCTGTTTAGGATTGAAAATGACAACCAGAGGGTTGTTGAAAGCTCTCCTGCAATAAAGCGATTGGACACCGAAAAAAGGACTTTCATTTAAAAAAAACCCCCCCATTTATTTGGAAAAAGAAAAAGTCCACAACCACAAGATATTATGAAAGGAGTATCGTGCCGTCCCTACCCCCTACGTTTACGGTGTTCTATAGAATCCAAAAATTGTAACAAAATACACCTTGTTTATTTTATTAATCAATCTTTATTACAATAATGTCGTAATATTGACAAATCAAATATTTTTGAACCGTACTTGCCAAAAAATTGCACTTTTTGTGGAGGTAAAGTTAAATTAGATCAAAGTAAGCAGGTGTTTTTCTGTTACTGAGAGTTTTTAACTTTTTTGAAGAGATTCACCCGATTTTTGAGGAATTTATTACACATTTTTGGCGTCGTCCATGGAAAATTTGGTGTCGGCGACCTGTTTTGGTGAATATTCTGAGTGAGCCTTCGTCACGTGGTCCTTCAGGTACCGCTTCTGTGTGGCTTTGTAGTCGCAGCGATCATAGGCGAAAGGCTTCTCGCCTGTGTGCCTCCGGATGTGGTTTCTGAGTGACGTCATGCGCCCTGATCTGTAGTCGCAGCGATCACAGGCGTATGGCTTCTTCGCTGTGTGAGTCCTTTGGTGTTTATTCAGATCGCTTTGAAGGGCGGTGACGTAGCCGCAGGTTAGGCAGGAGAAATGCGGCTTGTCGGTGATGTGAGTGACTGTGTGAGTTCTCAGACCCACCCGCGTGGCGCATTTGAAGTCACAGGCGTCGCAGGCGAATGATGTCTCGTCTGTGTGAGTCGTCATGTGGACTTTGAGGTATCTTCGCTGCGTGCAGCCGTAATCGCACTGGTCGCAAGAGTAAGGCTTCTCACCTGTGTGAGTTCGCATGTGAGCTTTCAGCGTCGCCTTCCGCACCGCCCTGTAATCGCAACGATCGCACGCGAATGGCTTCTGATCCAAGTGATTCTTCATGTGATTCCTCAAATACCGCCCCTGTGACGCCTTGTAGTCACAACTACTACACTTGTAAATGTACTTTTTCTCCGTCTGAACGTGAGTCTTCACGTGTTTCTTCAAATTACTCCTACTCCTAGTCCTGTACGCGCAAATATAACAGTTGTAGGGCTTCTCGCCTGTGTGCACCATCTGGTGCTTCTTCAGATCAGCTCGAGTTCCAGCTCTGTGATCGCACCGATCGCACTTGTGCGGCTTCTCTCGCGTGTGCGTCATCTTGTGTTTCATCAGATCGCTCCGAGCCGCCGACCTGTGATCGCACTTGTCACACGCGAAAGGCTTCTCTCCCGTGTGCGTCCTTTTGTGAATCGTCAACGATCGCAGCAGACCCGTCCTGTAATCGCACACGTCGCACGCGTGAGGCTTCGGTCCGTTGTGATTCTTCTTGTGAGCCTTCAAATACCGCACATGCGTCGTTTTGAAGTCGCAAATATCACACGCGAACGGACGAGACTCCGCGTGAATCAATTTATGGTCGTTCAGTTGCCTCATCTGAGCGGCTCTGTAGTCACAGCTGTCACAAGCGAACGGCTTCTCCCCCGTGTGCGTTATTCTGTGATCCATGAGCTGCCTCTTCTGCGACGCTCTGTAGTCACAACTGTCACAGGCGTACGGCTTCTCGCCTGTGTGAGTCCTCATGTGCCTCTTCAGATCCGCCTGCTGTCGAAATCTGTAGCCACAAACCTCACAGGGATGCCGCTTCTCAGTCTTACGAGTTTTCGTCCCTAATTTACTCTCACCTTCTCGTCCTGTCAAAATTTTGAAGATTTCAGGAGTCGAATTTTGAAGATTGTTGAGGCGGACTTCTTTGATTTCCCGCTTGATCTCGCCGTCTTCTAAGATCACCTCTTCTTTGATGTCATCTTCAATCTTGATCGCACCTTGATCGACAACCGCCTCTTTCTTGATCTCCAGATCTTCTCCTGTGACTTCTATCGCCGAAACTCTCCCGTCTCCCTCAGGCCCTGTTTCGTCCGCCATGATCACCAAAACAACAGCGAAACTGCCGTTAAAACTCAAAACGAACCTTCAGGTCTTCAACGTCGATCGTAGATCCACAAAAACATGTCCATTTCTCACTTTAAGAACACAAAACTCTTATTAAAAACCCGTAATAATCGAGATTGATGAATCTGACGCCGTAAGAGCAACAGTTTGTATGATAAGACGATAACACCGACTCCGACAACATTCAGTTCTAAACAACCTTGTAAAACTCTCCGCCGCTTATCACCATGCAGTAGTGATCCCTTCACTGGCGATTTAGCCCAGTAAATACAGGTTGTCTACACTTAAGATGAGCAAAACTTCAGGGTTCGATTTTACAAGATATTTCCTACAAAAAATGAGATGAGACAATGTATATTCATAGATAAATGTACAAACTCAGCAGCAACAACAACAACAGTAACAACATAACTAAAACAAGCAGCCATAACATTGATGTTTCTGTGTAGTGAGTTCACTGTCAAATTTTTATGTCCATGTCTGTTGAATTTTGAATTTACTATTTTAAGATCTAAATGAATGAAGTTGTTGAAGGGTTATATAGGCATTAGAGCACCATCCTCAAGTCCTATACTCTTGCCTTTATTTAAAGAGCTCTGGACCGCGGGTTCCAAAACCCCTTCCCTGCCAAGAGGTGGCAACGTTGCAAGGTGCTCACCTTGGGGTCTCAACTCACAACCCTTCGCGGTCAAAACCCATCATCCCTCTTCCTCCTTCCTCTTCTATCAACATACAATTTAATTATTTATCGTTCGGTGAACATTTTTTGTAATTTAAATTCGTAACGTACTAATTATTCTGATGAAAATGAGTCCAAATTTCCTGTAATTCGACGAAGAGGGCGTAATTCGTTTGAGTGGATTGGCCGGGAGAGGGCTGCTGATTTTTAATCGTACCTGCCTCGAGTTTATACTCGATATGTTCAATTTTTCTCGCTGATCACGATTTTGGTGATGGGATGATCGAAATAATTTGTGAATCAAGTGTGCATTTGCAGAAGAGGGTAAACTGTTGGGGGGTTGGGGGGTTCACGGGCGGAGGGGACGCGCAGGTATACCTCAACCTTCCGCTGGGGCTCGGATTCTTGCAGCGATGCCGAACCTTCGGGGCCTTCAAAAATCCCAGAGCTCTTTAAATAAAGGCAAGAGTATAAGCACCGCACTCTCCTTCAGCATCCACGAAGTCTCATCGACACTGCTCGGATTACGGCCATTTGTGTTTTGACACGTACCCAGCAGGTCACTAGAGAGAGAGGCTTGGCCCACTTCTCGGACAGTACCTCTGCCAGCCTCTTCAGGAATCTGTCATATTCTTTGTGGAGAGTTCCATCGCAGGCTACCATGAGGGGGGTAAACGAGCCTCTCAGGTCCTCAGCAGCTGCGTCATATTTTCTATGCTTGGCATTTGCAGCGCTCTGGGCGATAGTATTCCAGTCGAGGGAACCATAAGAGGCCCCCTCAGGGTTCACGACCCGGGTATCAAAGTACGCCGTCCTCTCCTGGTGCCACACTCCGTGAATTTTTATATCTGCTACCAGCCGCGGATTTCCCTCCTCACCTTCTACCATGACGGGTTCTAGACCAACTGACCTCCATGCAAGGCTGGCCATTTTCGCACATTGGTCTCTTATTTGGTCATGCCCTTGCTTGACTAAGCCTCCTCTCTTACAGTTTAGCCCATGGTCTAAATCCATTTGAGCCCCACATCCATCACAATGGCGAGAGAGTCCGATCGGTTCACGTCCAAATCTCACGGCGAGGGCATCACGGAATTGGGTCGGTGAAAGATCCAGGTCGTCCCGATGGAGTGGTATGACTGTCAGCCATTGTGACGAATGGTGGCTCTGTGAGATCCTGTCCATGGCTCTCTTCCGTCGGTCGGTGAGGTAAACTACTGTCTTGGAGCAGCCTTTCCCGTTTAGCTATGGCAGCAGCTATGTTCAGGGTTTTCTCCTCTTCCTGTACTTCTCGCACCCGGTCTTCATGCTGGTTGTGATCAAAGCTCCCTCCAGTCTCAAGGGCTACTGACAACATGCAGGTGGACCTCTTTGAAGCATTAAAATTCACACTGGCTGTTCTAACTGGATCCTCCAGGGCCAATCCTCCTATTTTGACAGGTAACTCGTAGAGTTCAGCTTCCCAGTTGCTGACAGCTTCTCCCACAAGCGGTGGAATGAAGACTCGGCGGATGCAGTCTCTTAGAGGTTCGAATTCATCAGAACACTCTCCTACAACTCGCTGTGGAAACACCCATTCTCTGGACAATGATTTTGTGAATGCCACGTAACCAGCCTGAGGGCTTTGTTTTGTGGCAGTGGCCAGTTTCTTTGTATTTTCGACCCATCCCTGAACTTTGGCTGACAAACTCGGCTGCTGAGGTCTGATCTCCAATATGGCCGCCTAGGAAACGTTGAGAGTTCACCATTCTGAGATTAGTGCCCTCAAATAAGGCGTGAGCCTCGTTTTCTAGCCCAGGCTTGGGGACTAAGTAGCTTTTACTGGACCCTGGAAAGTATCCCCACTTGGGCCCTTCAATCTGTAACTGGGAAAACCATGCCTTTAGTTCACTGAGTTTCCCAACGCATGCCGAATCATCGGCGTACCAGTTTTGTTGGTAGCTGTTGCACTAAAGATTTCGAATGAGTGGGAGGGTTCCGATGGCGTACATCATCATCCCCAATGGGTCTCCTTGAGTGGTCCCTTCCTGGCTGAGTATGATTTCGTTACTTTGTCTGAAAACCGTCATGGGAAAGCCTCTGTATGTGTTAAACAAAAATCTTGAACATCTTGGCCACAAGTTCCGAGCATTCCAGAGAGCCAAAGGCCGGCTTAGAGAATTGAAAGCGTTTGTCGCGTCAATAAGGAGCATTCCTTCTGTTTCATTGTCATCAAACTTTTTAAGCATTCCATGGATAACCATATTATGGTCATAACTCCCATATTTCTCCTGAAAATTCAAATCTGACTACACTGTTAGAAAGAGCATTAAATTCCTAAGCTACCTAGTGCAAAATCAAAATCTTTCAGCAAAAAAATAGTTTCAAAAAATCAAGTCAAAGAACAAAACTTTACAAATTTTTCTAAACTTGACCTTCTTCGACCTAAGTTTTCACTCTAAATCCCTGCCCATTTCGATGGGCGCTCTTCGGAGGAGACATGCTCAAATAGTCAGCTTTCTATCGGTCTATCAATTTTTCTTTTTAACATTCAAATTGGAAGAGTAAATGAAGTTTGAATGCCAGAAAACGTGTGTTTTACAAGCAAATCAGTGTTTTAAGCGGTTTATGGTCCCCCTCGACCTCAAGATGGCTTGACGATTTTGGTATCATTTCCTATGTAATTTTTTATGCTGAATCCAATTGTGATACTTCCGAATGATTCCAACTGCTAGAAAGTGGATTTTTCGAAGAAAACCTTCTTTTTTCATATATAAAATAGGTACGCATTATTCGTAGATATGGTAGTGAGACCATTCGCCTCGTGTGACCTTCCGACTAAACAAAAACTTCAATCAGCTAGAAATTTGGTGTTTTTATTGAGTAGAAAGGTGTTACTTTATGCTCACTACTATATCTACGAATAATGCGTATTTTACATACGAAAAACGAAAGTTTTCTTCGAAAAATCCACTTTCTAGCAGTCGGAACCATTCGGAAGTATCACTATTGGATTCAGCGTAAAAAATTACATAGGAAATGATACCAAAGTCGTCAAGCCATTTTGAGGTCGAGGGGGACCATAAACCGATACATAACCGCTTAAAACACTGATTTGCTTGTAAAACACACGTTTTCTGGCATTCAAACTTCATTAAATGAAGTTTATTATTTAAGTTATATTATTATTCATTAAATGAAGTAAATTTTACTCTTCCAATTTGAAAGAAAAATTGATAGACCGTTGGAAAGCTGACAATTTGAGCATGTTTTTTATATGTGAAAACTTTGGTCGAAGAAAGTCAAGTTTCAAAAAAATTGTAAAGTGTGCTTTTTGACTTGATTTTTGAAACTATTTTATTGCTGAAATATTTTGATTTTGCACTAGGTAGCTTAGGAATTTAACGTTCTTTCTAACGGTGTAGTCAGATTTGAATTTTCAGGAGAAATAAGGGAGTTATGACCATATCAGTACCGTAAGGTCGAAAACGCGAAGAAAAACTTTAAAGTGAAAAAAAAGGAATTTTGAGTGGGTTAAAAGAAAATTGCTAAGAGACATTTTTTGTTGGAAATAATTTGTAGAATCGAAACCTGAAGTTTTGCTCATCTTAAGTGTAGACACCCTGTATCGGAAAATAATGATTCTTTGTGTAATAATTTGCGGCATTTTAAGTAATTTTTGCCGCTTAATCGATTGCAGTGGGTCTCCGATCAATCAGACCTTTTCTTGTAAAAAGATGAAAATTTGCAATATATTGTTAGCTGAAAATTTCGTTTTATGTCCTTATTATATGATCTGAGTTTGGTCCCCTCCCACAACTATAAGGCATGCAGTTCTGACATTCAAGAGCAAGTTGTCGACTGCAGAACACGATATTTTTTGCTTCATTAAAAACGCGTAATACCGGTTTCCAATTAGCCTTCATAAACGATTTCCTCGGTTCACCCGCGATGTTTGCGTAGTCTAAATAAGCCCCGAGCACTAGAGGATGTGACATCGTATTTCCGAATGATGAACTCATCTTGGCGGCTTGACCCACCTACTTCACCAGCTCCACCTCATTTCAAGGAAATTCAATTTACAAGGCGATAGCGATGGATCGAGAATTACTAAACTGAGCCAGTGAGAGGCATCGAACAGCTACCTATCGATTTATCGACATTTTTATCGATATCAAATCCATCGTCATCTGATCATCAAATTTTGAGGGTTCTCGTAGGTTCTTTGATCATGTGTACAATCGTGTTACGAATACGAGATAGCTAGAAGACACACCTACGACAGACTTATTTGTTATGACGGGTGTCCCACCACACAAAGACGACCAAAAACTTGAAACTTTAATTTCTGTGGTATTTTTTTTTTTTGTTTTTTTCTTTGAATCAGCATGTTTTTTTTTGTTTTTTTTTTGTTTCTTTTTAAGGATTTCAAATATAGCCACTGTGGGCTAGGGATGGGTATCGTTATAAAAAAACATCGATTTTCAGCCGATTTTTAAATAACAAAATCAAAAACAAATCGATTTTATGAAAAATTGATTTTAAAACCGGCGTCATGTTTACTTTTTTTTTAAAGAAACACGATTAAAAAATCATACTCGTAATATGAGAAGCTGTGATCCTTGGCTCAGAATATAATTAGTATAAATTCACCTAAGTGAGTTCCTTATTATGTCTGTTAATGCTGAATACCAATACCTAAGTTAGAGCTCAGTAATCACAGTTTTGTTTCATTGATAAACATCATGAGCATCAAGTTACATCAAGTATCATAGTTATTTATGTTGTTGTTGTTGCACTCTCAATGATGTTGGCAACAAATTAGCAAAACGAAAAGGGAAGTTCCATTCCAGTTCAGTGATGAGTAGTCGTCGAATAGTTCGTCGAACGGTCGACACGAGGCGTCAGCCTCCCTTCTTGTCTCGCCTATTTCAGACTCACTGACTGAATTTACTGAATTTAATACATTTAACTGATTGTTTATATGACTCTTAAATTGAAGGTGAAGTGGTTGACGGTAAGAGATTTGGAAACATAACGGGAAGTTGGTTTCTGGTCCACGCAAAACCAGGTCATTGCATATGTGCATTGTAGCATATCCAAGTAGAATTTAAGATTTCCATACCAAATTCGAGAGTTTCCATGTCAAATTCAAGATTTTCCAAATCAAATTCGAGTTTTTTCTAACTAAGGAATGTAAATTTTGCACAAACTAGGCCTTGACCTCGATAGAAGGGAAAGACAGAACAATACATCGATAGTTTTCAACCTTCAGGCATTTGGAAGAGATGCGCGCAAAGAAGAAATGCGCGTGAAGAAGGGATTCTTGGATTCTTTCGCTACAGAACTTTAAATTAGGACATGTAGGTATTTATGCATAATTTCTTTTGCTTTTTTTCTTTCTTCTCTTTTCTTATAAGGTATTTCTTAGGTGGGTTCTTTCTTAGGTGTTTCTTAGGGTGTTTCTTGGATTTCTTTGTTTTCTAAGGGGGGTCTTAAATAACAAATTATAGTAAAAACGCTTCAAATTATTACACAATGGTTTATTATTTTTCTATATAGATCACTCGTCTACAAAATCACCAACCATCCAATATGAAGAAGGAAAAAAAAAAATAAATAAATAAAAAAATCAGGAAAAATAAATAAAAAATAAATCAAAATCACCAACTATCGATCGCATTTTGGTCAGCTCTAATTTGAACGGAGATTAGGCCTCTTTTGCGATTCACACTCGTGTTTTGATTTATATATATATATTTCAATATAAACCCTTAAATTTCCGTAGGGAGTGAACGGTTTGTCCTACAGAGCTCCGCGTGGTCTCAAAAAATTCTAAAAATTCTATAGAATCTTAAATTGAAGGAAAAACAATACCTTCATATCAAAATTTTTTGAGTTAGGGCGTTTTCAAAATTTCAAAATTGATTTTGGAACCCTTAGAAGTGACCTACATCAACCAAAAGCTTCGGGGCACAACTAGACCCCAAATGGAGCCTACATACCAAATTTCATCAAAATCGGTCAATGCTAAGTGGCAAAAGTGCCGCGTACGGCGGACGGACGGCCAAATTTTCATTCGATTTTTGGATTCTACGTACCTTGAAACGTAAACCATCAAATTTTGAGGGGGTGTTAAAATTTTTTTTTCTTGGTCGATTCCAAAGGTTCATTATTGAAAATAATAAACCAAAATCAGTGAATTTTAGACTCGTAATATAAAACGCTCATTTAAATACCTGCAAATTTCAAGGACCTCAATAGATCGCAACCCTAGATCAACTTTCACTCACTCGGCTCTCACGCGAAGTCGGGGTTCGCGTACGTGTGACTTCCTCAGCCCGAAGATTTTACCTAATCCTCCAAGCCTAGTAGGGAATTTACCGAGAAGTAAAACAGGGACTTAACCCGGGTGTTGTTTGATGATCCCGATTAAGTCTTTAAAGTCCTGACTCGACTCCCTTAATCAGTAGGTAGTCTACGGAGGGGTTCGTGACCACTCAGGAAGGTCCTCGACACGAATAGATGAGGGCGAATTTCACGGGGAACACCAGGAAATTAGTTGTTGATTGTATTTTTTTTGGCTCTCGTAAGTAAACCAGTTCCCCGCTACTCTAACGGGTTGTGTGTTGTATGGGTCAGTTTCAGAGGTTGTATCGGAGGAACGCTGATCGCACCTACGTAGTAAACATACCTCGGCTCCGCGGAAGTTTATGTAGAAACACTGGTCCCGTCAATTGATTAGGGTCTGTGAAGTTTTTATACTTCGATATTCGATACTCTACCATCTATCGATACTTTACCATATTTATTTTTATTTCAATAAATTTCATCTCATTTACCTACTGGACTAGGATTTGGAAAAAATTGTATAGGATGAGAAGTGTCGGAAATAAGTTGGAGAATCGCTCCTTCGATTCAGGGAAATTGGATCGCAATTTGGACAATAATTTAGTATATTTGGACCACAAATTCTCTTTAGCAAGAAACCTCGGCATCAAGTTCCACTAACTAACTGGTTAACTGTAGTTAACTCAACTATTGTGATACTGTTGTCATAATGGGATTGAAGAGGCTTGTATTTCCAGCGGAAGTTCTGGCAACGGTTGGTAACTTCGAGCGGTATCCTTACAACTGTGCGTACTGTACTTCACCTATAGCTCGATGAACGTGAAAAAAGCCTTTTTTAGGCGTTTTAGGACCTTCTTACTTAAAGATAGATAGATATTTTATTTTCATATTGTAGGTACATTCATGTACATAGTATATGTCGAACAAGTTTTATACGGTGTTGATTCTCAACTATCTAATAATAACATGTAGGAACGACAACAATAATTATAATTAGGCAAAAAAAGTCAACAATAAAAAGCTCGAAGTATGCGAAAATTGATGAGGAAAACAGGAACTTATGTGACATAGGAACTCATGTGAACTAGGAACTAATGTGATGGGAAATCTCAGGAACAAGGTGTGTGTGGAACGCTACCGCACAGGCCGGCCCGTACCCACCCACCTTGGCGGCTCCCGGGGCCACCAATCCATTACTGGAGAGGTAGCCCTACGAACTGCGTGTTCTACCGCAGAGGCAAACCTCACACCTCAATAAAAGCGCCAAGGGGGCCGCCCTCAGGCCGGCCAAGAGCCCCGGTCCAACGCTCGAAAACACGCAACTCAGTAATCACACACACACAGGATTACAGGCTTATTATTATTTATTCGTTCACTTTGTACATACATTTTATATAGTCAACCCAAGACCATACAAGGTCGCCCGGGTCGGGGGTGCAATATGTACATAATTATTCTCTATTAACTTTAGTGTTCTTGATGGTCCCATGGATCTCGACTTAGCAGCAATACAAATAAATAACAACTCCAACGACTGAATATACAATAATATTCAGTGACATGCGATAATAATAGTATACAATAATAATAGTGACATGTGAAAGTTTTCCTTTCAACTCTAAGAACATCATTAATATCATTAGGTTGGCATAAGTATAATTATTACAATAGATTATTTTCAACATACAACATAGTATAGTAAATGCCCCCAACAATTCATTATTTAATAACTATACATTATTTTTGTTAAGTATTCCTTTAACTGTATTATTTTGATATTTTTAGGTGGCATGCGATTCGATTAACTATTGAGTAACTTATTAGTTCCATTAGTTTTTAATTATTTTTTATTATAAGTGACAATCATGCGTCATTAAGCTCTCACCCCAACATTAAAACTAATTCTCGGTTTTGTTGAAAAAATTTTTTACATCTCTTTTTGGTGCTTCCGTAATTTTCGAAAGTGTGGTTATAGGACGTGGGGCAAATTCTATGTATCAAATCATTGTAAATACATGGTAGTAAGTAGGGTGATTGGTGACGACTGTGTCTATGCTTGTAGTTAACTACTTTCAGTTCTACGTAGTTGGATCTACGGGTTCTTACACACACACACACAACAAACTATACACAATCACAGACCTTCCCAATATCACAGTCAAAAAAAATCGCAACCAGGAAAAGATATCGAAGATTGATTATAAACTAAACATGAAATAATAAATTTTTTCTTTAATTCTTACAACCATTCTGCTGGCCTAAAATCGCCGTGAATTGCACCCTGCATGTTTTGGTAATTTGAGAGGTAAACTCTTCGCCCCGAGGAAGTCACACGAATCGATACGGGAGTGAAAGCCGAGTTGCTCAGGGGTTACGGCCGTGCGAGGACATTAATTTGTAGGCTATTGTGAATTGTGCACATTCTTTCCTCGCTTCATTTCTTCCATCTCAAACACTCATTTCGCCCTCAGGCTCTCAAGTTTTCTAATCCGAATCTAATGCCGGTTCCGTGACCGTATTATTTCGTCCGGAGGCGTCGGCACGGCCGTCACCGTGGAAACGGATGTCGTTGTGAGAGGTTTTGTGTCGGTGTTATGGATTCTGTTCTTCCACTGGTTTCTGTTTGTGTCCCAGACATACACGTAAGGAACAAACACAACATCATTACTTGAGCTCCCCCTTCCCTCTTCGAAGCTTTGTAAAATTTACATCATTTAATGATGCATGAAAAAGGATAATCTGCTAAATCTCAACCTGAATATTTGCTCCACAGTTTCTAAGTCCTTCCCAGTGTACCTTTTGTGAAGCTCTGTTGAGGTGAAATAAACGGAAAATAACAAAAGTATTCTGAGGGGCAGTTCATCGCCCTCGCCCTCCCCTAATGAATAACATGAGATATCGCTGGACCAGAATAACGCGTCTACTATTTAGGGTTTTTTCTCCACGAAGCCGCGTCGGCCACAAAAAAATCGTGCTCTCAGCTCGTGTTCTGTCAGTTGACTCTCAGAAGAGGAGAACTGGACGTCTCTGGACCCCTAATAGGATAATAGTTCACCGTTTGAATGTAGAGCTTGTGGAGACAGCTTTATTGTAATTCATTACATAAAACTAATTTCGTCAGTTGATTTTTACTCAAATTGCTGACTTCGATTGTAAGTAACTTTAAATTTACAGTAGGGTTTGTGGTTCTTTACCGCTGAATCGAAGTTATTTCTATCATCCAGTTCTTGAGAGTCGGTAGGGTTGATTAATATTAGTCAATTTTCGCCAACGTTTCCGTGTATTTATACACCATCATCAGGGCTAGAGGGAGGGGGGAAGAAAAACCACGTGCACATAAATATGGAGACATTACAAAATAATATAAGTACACAGCAAGGAAGTGAATATTAAAATATTGTTACTTCAAAAAGGTAGTTGGTAAGTAACAAAGCTATTCAGTGAACACAGAATGATTTGGAGAAGAAAAAAAACTAAGATACAGTGTAGGTTGATATAAGTACATAGAGAATGCGAAAAAAAAGTTACATACCTTAATATTGTTGTGAGGTTTTTTCCAAAAAACTTCGAAAACATTGAAGTAAGTAAAGAAGTATACTGAATTTACAAGTTATACTGTTACAATTGTCATGAAACGAAACAAGAGCATGTTTAGTTCACAGTTGCTCAAAAAATCAGTTATCAACAGCTTTTATCATTTATGTTTGGTGGTTTGTTGTATTTTGTTGTCTGGGTTATTGATGGTGGCACAACGGGGATGGAATTACAGACTTTCAACTGTGAGATGGATGAGGTAGATTTTTGACTATGACGAAGAAGAAGAAGAAGGAATGTTATGATTGAAGAACGAATTACTAGTGAATGAAGAAATTTGTATGACACTGGAGAGAAGAAGGAAACAGAAGTTTATTTAATTATGTTGGAATAAATTTTGCTTAATTTTTCTATGTCAGTTCTCTTATTACAGGAATTTTTTTCTCTTGAAATATGAATCATTTCCTTCACTTTTCTTTTTGCTTTATGAGGCTCAGTGTCAAGAATTTTAGTGTTATCAAAATCAAAAATATGGCCTTCATTTATAGAGTGGTTGGCCAACATACAATTGGTGTTGAATTGGTTTATATCTGATTTATGACCAGACAATCTATTTTTCAAATATTGTGTGGTTTCTCCTATGTATGTGGTGGGACAACCTTTAAATTTACACCTACCTATTAAGTTCGCATAAGATAAGAAACCACCAATTGTAACCTCAATGTCACCATTAACATGGTTTATTTCATTGTAGGCACCATGACTAGAGCCCAGCCCCTGGGTCAAAGCGTTGTGGGTGGAAAGAAGAAATATAAAGATATTTTTCTAAAAACAAGTCATGTTTTGGTCACCAAAAACCTCCATGTATTATTATGTAGGATTGAGGGTTGATGTGAAATCGAAAAGAAACGAAATGAATCGATGCTCAAACTTTATTGAGAATTGAAAACTAAGTATTCAAGTCCTCAACAGAACTTTAAATTAGGACATGTAGGTATTTATGCATAATTTCTACAGAACTTTAAATTAGGACATGTAGGTATTTATGCATAATTTCTTTTGCTTTTTTTCTTTCTTCTTTTTTACCATCATATCTGCGTTTTACTTTCCTATAAAATATTATGTAAGTCTTGGCGGAGGTCACGACTTGCCAACCAATGATACAAACCTACTCTTGGACTTCTGAACACCTCTCAGATTGTGTTTCTTTCTGAAAAACGCTGCAAATTATTACACAATGTTTTATTATTTTTCTATATAGATCACTCGTCTACAAAATCACCAACCATCCAACATGAAGACAAGAAAGAAAAAAAATCAAAACAAAAAAAATCAAAATCACCAACCATCGATCGCATTTCGGTTAGCTCTAATTTGAACGGAGATTAGGCCTCTTTTGCGATTCACACTCGTGTTTTGATTTATATATATATATATTTCAATATAAACCCTTAAATTTTCGTACGGAGCCAACGGTTAGTCCTACAGAGCTCCGCGTGGTCTCAAAAAATTTTAAAAATTCTATAGAATCTTAAATTGAAGGAAAAACAACACCTTCATATCAAAATTTTTTGAGTTAGGGCGTTTTCAAAATTTTAAATTTGATTTTGGAACCCTTAGAAGTGACCTACATCAACCAAAAGCTTCGGGGCACAACTAGACCCCAAATGGAGCCTACATACCAAATTTCATCAAAATCGGTCAATGCTAAGTGGCAAAAGTGCCCGCGTACGGCGTAAGGCGGACGGCAGACGGACGGCCAAATTTTTATTCGATTTTTGGATTCTACGTACCTTGAAACGTAAACCATCAAATTTTGAGGGGGTGTTAAAATTTTTTATTTCTTGGTCGATTCCAAAGGTTCATTATTGAAAATAATAAACCAAAATTCCGCCAAATCACCCTCTTCACTCCACCATACCTGCTCTTGCAACATAATTTTGATGTGAAGTTCTTCTTTTTTCTGTCAAGAAATTTCTGTTCATAATTTATTTAAAATCTTGGTTTCAAACGTTCGTTGTCCAATTCACGTTCATAATGTTTTACCATTTTTTCGAGAAATTAAATGCATTGAGCTGGAGAAGTGGTTACATAAGAGATTACACCCTGAATAAGTTGTTTAGGCAACTTTACAAAAATCTCGACCGTTATTCGAGAAACATAAATAACGAATGGTGATTTTCAAGAGGACGGGAGCGTAATTTTTGTTTTTTGAAAGAGAAGTGAAGGTCGAGAAAATGGAAAATCAGGATCAACAAATGAGACGAGGCAAACGTCGTTACGTGTTCATTGGTCTGGAATAAGGAGAAAATCCTCTCCAAAGGCGGACCTTCGCTGG
The DNA here is from genome assembly GCA_009739505.2 of Apolygus lucorum. Taxonomy (NCBI): domain Eukaryota; kingdom Metazoa; phylum Arthropoda; class Insecta; order Hemiptera; family Miridae; genus Apolygus; species Apolygus lucorum. Next base: position 4,029,595 of record CM019182.2, read on the forward strand.
AGCTTTGATATTTAAACTAAGGATAAATTGTAAAGAGGATTTTCCTCGTTCGTTCACTTGAGTGTTAAATGTGTCGAGCGAGCTCAGAGGGGAAAAGGCCTCCTTTTGTGTCGGGGAATTCAACGTATCCTCTATTCAGGGCTACGAATGCGTAATGTGATGCTGCGCAGAGGACGGAAGACAGATTGGAAAACACAAATTTCCACCTTCGACGGAGGGGTTTTCCGATATTCTAATTCCTACACTCGGGAAATCGAACGAAAGGTATCTGTGTAAGTCCGGCCCTGAATTGCTTGTGGGAAATGGGAAAATTATTTAACCAGTAGACCTCAACCCTAAGAGGAGAGGTTATACGGTGCCTAAAATCGAGGAAATATTTAAGGCATAGTGATATCCAAAACCATCTGCCAAGTTTGGTGGGCGGTAAATCTTAAGGCTATGGCGAACGGCCACTTAGTGTGATTCTCAAAAAAAAAACATGGCTTGGTGGAGAGCTCAAAAGGGTTTTCCTCCGAAAGTTATTAACTTTTTTTTTCAATCTGAAATGTGCTCTGTCAACTATCAAGAATAATATGAACAAGAAGAGCAACGAATTCAAGACAGAGCAACATCAGACCTGTAATAAGTATGTTCTCTCTAGTTCTTTGGTGAACAAGTCTTGGAAGTTAGTATTCTACCTGTTTGCCTGTGGACCCAACCTTCCTCCCAGTCCTCAGCCAGGAGAGTCACCCCTTGCTACTTACAATTCAGTAATATTTCAATGAAAAACCAACAGCCGGTTCGGCTAAACAATGTTTTCAAGTGCTCTTGATTGCAAAAGCTAAGTATACAGTAGGTATACAGATGTTTTTGTCAACTATTTCATTACGAGTAATTCATAGAATTTTCCCCTCGCCAAATCCTTAATGTCCAGCTACGTCTCTTGGTTAAGATGAACTCCGATCACTCTGAAATTTCAAAAACTGTCAACCGACAGCTGACATTTAAATGTGACATACTATTGGTAGCTTCATTCCCACACAGACACTTGACCCCCAAGGCCCTAGATCAATAACTTAGAATTGGTTGGTGTGAAAATCGCATTATTGAGCAATACAGTTGATGAATTCACCGAATACAAAGTATTATTTTAGCGATCATATTACTATTTATTTTATGCGAATAAACAATAACAAAAATGTGAAGTCGTTCGCGATTATATTGACGATACCGTGGTTCCTCCTGCTGATTGGATTACGATGAAATTATTTCAAATTAGTTCAAAATCTTTTGGACCTTCTGCTGATACAGCTTACTTACCTTCAGTGAAGAAAATAGTGAATATGATATAGAATGGGAAGAAAAAGATGAAGAATTTTCTCTTATGAACATTATTGCTTCATTTGTCTTCACCACCGCGGCTCCTCCGAAGCACTGAGTCCTCCCGTCTAACCGTCGATTTCGATGGAAAAATGCTCGTTTTTCCACTTGAAACAGAAATTTCTGCCTTAAATTCGATTGTCAGTTTTTTTATTAAACCGCTGGAAAGCTGAGATTTTGAAGCTTTTTTAGGGAATTATCACACTCCTGCGTCAAGAATGGATATGGTTTCCAGGTGACTGAAAAAACAAGCGATGTCAAGATTTTGAGGAGTTTTGCTTTTCATACGTCGTTTGCACTCAACTCAACCTTAAAAAAAGTTATTGGGCACCAGAAAAATGAAAATTGAACGCTCTTTCTAACAGATTTTTTAGATTTGAGTCAACTCTTGAATTGAGGGAGTTATGGTAGATTTATTGAGCAAAAATAAATTTAAAAAAAAGGAAAACATTTTCGAAGAGAAAAAAAGGCATTTTGAGTGGGGGTAGCAAAAAATGCCCAGAGGCACTTTGTAGAACACGTGGGAGAAAGTTCGTAAACCACTCGTGTTACACCCTGTATATCATTCGAAAGCTGACATTCTGGCGCCTTTTTTTAGACTCACGCGGTAGATTCAGAGGCTTCTAATGAACGTTTAAAAAAAGTATATATTTTTTTTTTTTCAAAAGTTCATAAAATTTGCTTCAAAAGTGATTTTTCGCCAATTTAATGAGAACAACAAAAATTGGGTTATCACTAAAAAGTAAGAATTTTAACGTTATTTCCAATGGTAAAATCATCTTCGAAGTTAGTGCTTTAATTGAGGAAGTTAAGACCATTTTACTTAGATAAGGTCGGAAGCACAAAAAATATATGTAGCCACCCCCCAGATAGTCTAGACCTATCCCAAGTAGGGATCGCCATGCCCCTGGAAGAAGAGTGGTGAGGACCCTGGGTTCTTCATCGAAAACTCATTATTTCGGGGTTGAGATTCATCATGAAATAATTAACGATTGTAATGATTTTCCTCATACCTTTTTGTCGAACTTGACGGAAGAAATAGCTGCATTTGTCTGTTGTGAAGCTCTTGAGATCGAATCCCACTTCTGATGATGGAGATGGGATAACTCTTATTCCATTCTCCGGTATTAACTCTTCTTCCAGTTGGTTGTCAGGATCATAAATCACTCGCGTATAAAGAAACAACTGTATTCTACAATAACTTGGTTCAAAACGGATTATAAACCGATTACATAGGTCTTGACCGCCGAAACTCCCCTTGCGGTCAGTTCACTGGCTCGTCCTGAACCCGACTGACGATTGAAGAAGTATCTAGGGAGAACCCAGGGTCCTCACCACTCTTCTTTCAGTGTGCTTGGCATGACGATCCTTACTTGGGATAGGTCTAGACTATCTGGGGGGCGGCTACATGTATAAGCGAAAAGGTCGGAATTTTAGTTCCAAGGAGTCCAAGGATCCACCTTGAAGGTGCGGCGACACTGCGGCCTGACCAGACCCAGCCTGACCAGAGGGGTATGCGACATTGCCACCTGACCGGACACTACAATCCAGGCCCCAAAAGCGAGACGATCCATGTGATACGAATTTCTACTCCTTAATGTTGAGTCTGAATCAGATTCCAAATTAGAATTTCATGTTTCAACAAGTTCGTTTGTGTCAAAACGAACTTGAAATTATTATACAAAGGATTTTGGTTAGAGTCAGTACTTCTAAGGGGTGGACAATGGGGGCTTTTAGAATCGAAATAGACCTCCCAGACTCTGTAGGACAAACAGTTCGCTCCCCGGATGCTACCTAATTATGACAAATCAGAAACACGAGTGTGAATCGCAAAAGAGGCCAAAAGTTAGTGGTTGTCCCCATAAACTAGTGATAGATCGCAATTTGGGGAATTTAGGACACTTCTGAATAGATACTACCTATTGAGTGAACATCACCGAGAGCACAACACTTAACTCCTCCCGCCACCGATTCCTCCTCAACTAAAAACACTCGAATAGGCACTTTTTATTGCGAATTGGATGTGTTACGTGGGCGCCTTTCCTGTCTGTAAACCCTGAATAAATACTCCACCTCGGACGAAGTGGGAAGATCGAGTTCCAACTGTAAACGAAAGGGTTAAAAAGCCATTAAACCGAACCATTCTGCAGACTCCCACGGGGTTGATGGAGCAATGAACTGACGTTTGCAGTGAGAAAAATATTAATTGGGAAGATGAGTATCGTCGTCTATTAGGATACACTGGAAAGAAGGCTTCTTCTAATGAGCCAACGCAGCAGTTTCCTACGAGAATTTACCTCGTCGGACTACCGCACCCATTTCACTAATAATTGAAGGGTTCTTCGCTAAAACGACCAATGCCAAAAAAGCTGATTTTTCAGGGGAACGAAAAAACTATCTTCTATTATTGCTATTAGCAATTTTTGTTTCCGAGTCTACCAAGCTAGGGGAAGCATCGAAGTTGAAAAAAAAAGTTCTCCAAAATGAACATTTTCAATCGCGTTTTACTTTTTATGCTTTCTCGAACAATGGGGGGTGTGACTGATTTAAAAAAAAAAATAATCGAAAGTAGACCTCATCCTGAGAATTTTGACACCAGTCGTTCTCTTTTTGGTTTATTATTTTCAATAATGAACCTTTGGAATCGACCAAGAAAAAAAAAATTTCAACACCCCTCAAAATTTGATGGATACGTTTCAAGGTACGTAGAATCCAAAAATCCAATAAAAATTTGGCCGTCCGTCCGCCGTACGCGGCACTTTTGCCACTTAGCATTGACAGATTTTGATGAAATTTGGTATGTAGGCTCCATTTGGGGTCTAGTTGTGCCCCGAAGCTTTTGGTTGATGTAGGTCACTTCTAAGGGTTCAAAAATCAATTTTGAAATTTTGAAAACGCCCTAACTCAAAAAATTTCGATATAAAGGTATTGTTTTTCGTTCAATTTAAGATTCTATAAAATTTTTAGAATTTTTTGAGACCACGCGGAGCTCTGTAGGACAAACCGTTCGCTCCCTACGAAAATTTAAGGGTTTATATTGAAATATATATATATATAAATCAAAACACGAGTGTGAATCGCAAAAGAGGCCTAATCTCCGTTCAAATTAGAGCTGACCAAAATGCAATCAATGGTTGGTGATTTTGATTTTTTTTAAATTTTTTTTTTGATTTTTTTTTTCTTTTTTTTATGAATCTTTTTCATGAGGTAGGTATTTTTCTATGATTTTTCAAAGTTTCGAATGTTTATGACGTCACGCGCCCCTCCCGTCTGGGCGGGACCCCCAGCCTGCTGTGACGTCATAAACATTCGAAACTTTGAAAAATCATAGAAAAAGGTCTTCTCACGCTAGAAGGTTGGTGTCAAAATTCTCAAAATGAGGTCTAGTTTAGATTAAAATAACAATAAACAGTTTTTCCGACCCACTTTGGTTATGTGTCTGTCTGTGTGTGTGTCTGTCATGAATTCTTTTAACGGGCAAAACTATTCGAAGTTAAAGTCAGATTTCGATGAAATTTTCATGGATTGTGCAGGTTGGCCTGTAGATGGTCCCCTATAAACATCATCACCCCTGGACTGATAGTAGCTGCGCACAGGCGAACGTGAAATTCCTTGTAGCAACCATAACTTCTACATTTTTCATCCGAAGATGATGAAACTTTCCAAGATTGTTTAGATTTGCGTACAGATGGTCCCCTATAAGGGTAGTGCAAGGTACTTAGAAAAATAGCTACTATAGGTCTGCCACAGAAACTTCGCACCCCTTTGGCGCATTCTTCTGGAGAACATAGAACTAACTATCTCTTATCATCAAGCAGATTCCCGCGCATACAATAATTTGTCGGGAATTTCTCCCCTCAAAAGTTACATGATTTCCCTCCTACTGCAGATTGAAGTTCGTGCATTTCCGAAATTGAAATTTAGTGGCATTTCACAAACATCAAATTTTTCACGGCTCCAATTTCCGTGTCAAGGTTTCACCATGGAAGGTTGACTCGATCGTTATAGTTCGCGGATCCGCCACCTAGGGATCCATAGTTTCTGTGGTAGACCTATATGCATCGGATCACCTAGACAATCGGGTTCTTGATACGAGGAAGCTATGTGCCACAACCACTTGCCAATGTTTTTTGTATTGAATAAATCGGCGATTTTTTCTGGTATAAAGTAAAATATTTTGATATTTTGGATTAGACCTCGAATTTCTATAAAAATGGCCAGGTTTTGGTATACGTGCTGAACATTGAATGTAAAAGGTAGAAAACTCGGCGCTGCGCACCTCGGCGGGGGCTTCGCCCCCTGCACCCCCGGATGATTTCCGCTTAGAGCCGAATGGCTAAAATGTGACATACCTTGAAAAGGTTTTTGCTCCCTCTCCCTCTTTATCTTTCTTCCACTGTAATATTTAAGATACCTCCTTATTCATAATAACATCAGGTTGTCAATCATATTTGTCGTCAAGCATATGATAAATCATAGCGCTACTTTCCTGTCGCTTTTTACTGTCGATTTTTCCTGTCGTTTTTCGACGGGGGGTCCCATCGCTAAAACCTTTTCAAGGTTAAAACTGTCATAATTGATTCATCATTGTTGGTCCTGGTGTGGTGGGGACTTTACGAGCCCATTATGAATAAAAGTGACCTCCCACCCCACTTGGAGAGTCTCAACCTACCCTTCCTATAGATGAAAGGAATCTAAACTTCTTTTCGATATCCCTTTCATTTGCATTCGGAAGGTAAGACAAGAAAAGAGTCGTCCACATTTGAATTTCTTGGTCGAGCCTGATACAAACATTCTTACTTACTTACTGAGTAGCTCTACAGCCCTGGGTGGGCCTTGGCTTCCCTGACAAGCTTCCGCCATTCCGTCCGGTCTAGAGCCTTCTGCCTCCAATTCGTGGAGTTTAGGCGTCTAAGGTCTTCTTCAACGTCTTGGATCCAGCGTGTTCTTGGTCGACCCAGTCTTTTTTTACTGATGATGGTACCGTGGAGCAACCTGTTTGGCATCCTGTCGGGTGACATACGTTGTACATGGCCAAGCCATTCGATCCGCCGTGCTTTGATGAACTTAACTATGTTTTCGTGCTTGTATAGTTCATTCAGTTCTTGGTTGGTTCGTATGCGCCAGTTTCCATCAATGCACACTGGCCCGAACACCTTCCTTAAAACTTTTCGCTCAAATACACAAAGCATATTATTGGCAGCTGCACTCAGCGTCCACGTCTCAGCCCCAAAGGTAACAATGGGGCGTACTAGTGTTCTGTAAAGTCTGGTTTTGGTGGTTCTGGACAGCAGAGACGATCGGAACAGCTTAATGTTTGCAAAGTATGCCCGATTCCCCGCCATGATTCTTTTCTTTATTTCATCCAGCACTTTATTTTCATTGTTGATATTGGCGCCAAGGTAGGTGAATGAACGGACTCTTTCGAATGTACAGCCATGTAATGTGAGATTCTGCGTGGACTCTACGATACAAACATTCGAAAACATTAAATAACGGATCTTCATTGCTCACTTCGCCTTGAATGTGCTGTGAATGTTCCTAATGCGCCGTCACGCCTATCTTGTAGTCATTCGTTGCTATTTGAAGAGCGAAAGGGGTCTAAAAGAGGCTCTGATAACCGTGATGCGAGCACATAGACGAAATGATAGTGTTTCTTGGGGACGCCGCAGCACAGAAAACGTGACTAATCGCTTTGGGCCGCCGCCAGCAGTTCTATTGTGCCCCGAAAACGTTTTGCATGCATTAAAAAGCAAACCGTTCAATCCGATTCGAACATTCAAAGTTCCCACTTTGATTAGACGGTCAATGGGAGGGCGTTTCCCAGGTTTGAAGATACACCTTCGAACCAAATGACCCCCTCACTTAGGACCTGGCAATTTTCAACGGAGCCCTGAATGCTCACTGGCAATTCGAAGGGAATAGCTTCATCTCTTGTGGCCCCTATTTGGAACTAGTTTCAAGATGCTATCTATAGCCTCTTAATCCCCTCCACTTCCCACGATACTGCAGACTCCCACAAGTTAGTTGGCACTAGGAACCATCAAGCTTGCAGCGAGAAAACCATTATTTCAACCCTCATCACGCCCAACAACTAAAAACTAGTTTAGCTTTTTCTTCGTCGGGAGTTCTGACAAAATAAAGTTATTTCGATAGGTTGGAAAAATTCCGCAAATAGTTTTTGTCCCCTCAAGCTTTGGAGAAGAACAAGATCAAAACTTTCAGTCTTTCATGACAACTGTAAGTTATTTATTGTTATGTGCCCTGCCGTGTGAAGTAAGAACGACTCAACTCAAAATTTTCGAAATCCCAGAAATCAGCTTCGAAGTTTTTCTGGAAAACTTGTCATAAATTCACTCCAGATCACTCCCGTGATCCATTTTTTTTCAAGACCTCATATGTTGTTCAACTCAATCGACTGGTACAATTATTCCTCTTTACACAAGTACCTTCAATCGATTCGTGTCATTTGAGTCAAATATCGACAACCATACGAGACGCTTCAATCCGATCTTGAAGCAAACAATGTGGAGGAAAAACAACTCATCGGCGAGTTGAGTCTTTTTTCCTCCACAAATAAATTGCAAATATAGCTAGTTTTGGTGTTTTAATCGAGGAGTTGAGATGTTTTTCCTAAAAATCATGGAGTTGAGACGTTTTTGCTTAAAATTAGGCAATTTTCAAATCACACCCCTAACGATTTCAACCCCTTCCGGGGTGAATTTCGAAATTTTGACTCGTTCATCGGAAAGGTGGGGGGGGGGGGGAATTAGAGGGGATACGTAAAAACCCCATTTTCGAGTTGAGTCGTTCTTCCTTCACACGGCAGTGCCCAGGTGCTATTATTAACAATATTTCCGTTGGTTTCCTGTTGCGTATTCAAATTCATGTAGACCAAAAGGGCTGCAAATTATACACACACACACACACACACACATTGGCACATTGGCATTGACACATTGGTTTATTGTTTGACTGCGTAGATCACACGTCTGCATAGAACACAGCCTTCCTTACTAGCAATAAAGGCCCGTTTACACCAAACGAGCATTATTGGCGAACACTGTTCGCAAACAATCGCGAGCAAGATGCTCGGGCGGTGTGAACACTCACCCTCGCCGAACAGAGTTCGCAAACCCTGTTCGCGAACGTTCTCGAACGTTCGAGCGCGTTCCGCCTCTTGTCGGTAAACCGACGAATCATCAAAGGGATTCGTGTTCGTTGCGCGTCCGGTGTAAACGGCATATCGGCGAGAGAACGAGCGGCCGGTGGTAGGACTGCATTTTTTCAAAACTTTTCTTACCTTTATATGTTCCTTCAGTGCGTCTACGATGGCTTCACAGACTTCGGGAATAATTTTCGAGATTGCTGGCTTTGAAATTCGAAACAGGTACCTGAGACTGGCATATGAGTCCCCTGAAGCCAAAAATCGAAGGGTTAATGCCAATCGAACTGCCGCGGGAATGCTCTCGCGGTAATTGGTATCATCCCTTGACACTTTTTCCTCAATTTTTCCAAGTAAAAAATCAAAGTCTGATGGTGACATGCGGCTGAAATTTTGGAAAAGTCCCGTTTCATCCGCCCTCAAGTCAGCTAGCAGCTGCGAATAATCCCTTCCCTTCAGAAATGAAGACTCCCACATTCTTCTTTTTTTCCTCCTTTCTGATTTATTGTAAGTTCAACCCTTAAATCCTTATCGATGGCATTAAATCCTTATCGTTTCAAACGGATCATTTCTTTGAATAGAGTTCATGTCACTCAGTTGTGCTTCCTTAGCAACCAAGAACCAAATTTCGTAATGAAGGCGCGCGCAGCTCTCAGATAGCGATGTCATGTAAAGGCCCATTTACACCAAACGAGCACTGTTTGCGAACGTTCGCAAACGTGCGCAAACGAGCTCCATAATATGGAGAATCCTTTTATTCGAACAACGTCCTTTTTAATCCCCAAACAAATTAAATAATCATAGGTACAAGTATGGGTAACAGTTTTTGTCAAACATGAACCCGACAGTAAAAAAAAAAAATTAAATTTTTGTTGTTAATATTGCAAAAAGAAAATGAATAAATCAATAAGTTGACCGTAGACCAGAGATTAGACCTCTTTGGTGATTCACATTTGTGTTTCTGATTTATCATACCTATGTCAATGTATGTTCTCATGGAGAGCGAACGTTCCTACACTGCTCTGAGTGGTCTCATTCGATTCTAAAAATGCAATACTATTTTAAATTGATAAAAAAGTTACTTACCTTTGTATTGAACAATTTTATTCTTGGTCGATTCCAAAGGTTCATTATTGAAAATAAGAAACCAAAACCGAGTTGTCACACTTTGGTGTAGGGTAGGTAGAAGGATGTTCCACAGGTTCAAATGCCAATTCAAATTTATTCCATTTAAAATGAGCCAGTGCGACATCAATGAGTTGTTAAAACCTTTCGTTTAGGATTCCTTGGTGACGATCCCTGACAATCCCCCACTTCCGGGAAAGTACCATGGAGGTATTTGATATTTTTTATTACTCCTTACCACTTCACCCCTCCTACCCTATCACGGATCAAATTGTTGGAGAGATCAAAAAACTGTCAAGGCCAAATTTCCCACACATTGGAAACACTGCTCCACCGTTTTTTTTACTCCCGAATAGAATCAAGTGCAATTTAAACTTGAACGAGAACGGTAAATAGGACCGTCGCACCCTCTACAAATCAGTTCAGGGACTTTTCCCTAATTCGGAATAGCGAACGGTGAATTGCCGAATTGACTGGAGCGCCGCACCTGAGGCCTTGGCCTTTTTCATTGGAAATGATCCATTCCTGTTCCGATGGAGTTGATTGGAAACAAACCCTCGGACCATTGATGCTGCAAGCAGGGTTACAAGATTTAAATAACAACGTAAGCCGCAAAAAGTCCCAATTCTTGTAGCATGAGAGAATGAGCGAATTTTCAAAGAAATATTTTCAACGATTTTTACCCATTTGATAATGTTTTTTACTTCTTAACTAGATGTTTATTGAATTGTCATGATCCATCCATCTAATCCTCTATGCGAGTGGAATAAGTTTCCCACTTCCATGCTGAATAGACGCGGTATTCGAAGTTATTCTATCTCGATTTTTCGATATACTAGTCAATATAGTTTCTCTTCCTAACACTGTGATTCACAGTAAAAATGGAAACCTTGAAAATTCGCTCATTGATCACAATAGATACCGGCTGGTCACTGGTAGAATCAGGCAGATTGATTATCAGGATGGAGAAATGATCAAATATATTTGTTCCTTCTCTTTTTGGATTTTGGGTGTCTTGAAGTAGGTCATCAAAAATCTCTAAAACGGGAATTTTGTACTATCACGAAAATTGCGCAGTCGTTGAGGGTAGAGTAGGTGTCTAATCCATCTATCCCCACCTTTCGATAAGTTTACAAAGAAGAAATGAATTGGACGAGCAAGTTTGAAGAGGACGCTGTAAAAACCTGCTTCCTTCGCCCTATTCAAGGAGCTCTTATGAGGATTTCGTGAAGCTCATCGGTCACCCCCTTCCAGAAAAGTCCCTTTTCGAAGAGATTAACCGCCCACGACCTCTGTTTGTCCTTTCCGAGGCTGGCTTATAAACATTCTGACGTATTGATCCCTCCCGACTCAGCTCACCATTAATCTCGTCTCGGAACAACACCAGCAGCGCCTCATCCTGACATCGTTTATCTCAGCTGGCCGAAGATTTATTATAATAAGTGAGGAAACATCACGTCGCGTCATCCCCTCCAGGTAATTTTATGCTGGACGTACATTGATGAACAGCCACAAATATTTAGGTAGCCCAAGAACGGCGCAGTGGAGTGTTCAACACAAAGCTGTCCTTACTTAAATTTGTTTTATGGTAGCTGAAAACCAAAAATACGTCGAATTCCTTGTTCAAGGCAAAACGCTGCCAATTATTTACACGAACGGTTTATTATTTTAGGTTAACAATCAAGTTTATTTTGAAAGAAAGTTCCTATCAGCTAAACATCGTTGATGTGGGTGCCTTCCGTCAGCGAACTTTCATGTGTGATTCACACTCGTGTTTCTGACTCATTCATCCTACAAAGACAAGCAACCTTGCAAGAAAACTGTCAACTGCCTGTCAAGGACCAGTGGCGGGGAGAAGCGGATTCGTCCTTGTGGCGATTCCCGATCATTCTCGATCATTGGTAATTGGGAAAACACATTTCCTATCACCAGAGATTTTTTCACGAGATCTGAATAGATCACACACAACTCTCGCCTTACAAGCTAGTGACCCAGTCTGGCTGGTTTTGATAAATTTCACAATAAACCCGCATATACCATATAACTATTTCTTATGGTCTGGGGGTGCTTTCATTGGTTTCTAATGTATATTAGTTTCTAATTATTTTCATCTGAAATTGATGAAGAAACGGCATGAACGTTTATTAATTAGTCAATTATTCATCCTCATTGGGTGAACGGCTGATCTCACAAAACTGTGGGTGGTGTCAGAAAATCCTTGCAAATTTTGAAAATTTCAAAATTATTAGAAAACATTGTGTGCAAGTAGACAGTTTCCGAGCTAGGGCATTTTGGAAATTGCAACCTTACTTTTCACCCCTTACAATTCATCAATAATGACCATGTTTCATCAAAATTGGTTCAATGGGGCAAAGAGCCCGGCAGACGGACAGAAAATGTTCATTTTGTTTTCGGTTCAACGTACCTAAACCATCAAATTTTGATTGGGAGATGTTATAATTGTTTTCTTGCTCTATTATTGAAAATAATAAACCAAAAATGGTCCGATTTTGAAGGAATTTTCAGACATTACACGATCTTGTATTAATTTCATCGCTGTCGCACCCTAAAGTACCATAATCTCATTTGTAAGGTGCCTAGAAAGTGTTTCCAGAATATTTGCCGATGATTTTTGTAGTAGGTAATCCATACCAAGCAAATATACTGGAAAATCGGTACAAATCGGAAAGAATTCTCAATCGTATTGATGTTTCTGAATGTAGGAAACCAGCAACTTGAAAGTGAAGTCAATATAAAAACCCATACTGCCCCAAAAAATTTAATTTCCGAACTAACTATGGGCCTGGATGTATCCATGTTAATCTACGTGGGGAAGCTGTACTGCTCACTGCAACTTGCAAGCACTGCAAGCTGTACTGCAACTTGGGAGACGGCTTTAGCTATCAATTGTCTTCTTCAAGAGAAAACACGGTTATCAAGATGATTCAAAAGTTTGGGCTCCACGTCATCAAAATTCAAAAATTACCTGCTACGCTTCAAATTCGATTTTCTCGAACCTGTAGAATATGACGTAATTAATTCCTCATGAAGCCGAAGATACATTCCTGAACTCGGGGCCAGCTACAAAAAATTAAGAATGTCACTTCTGGCACCTAATACCCACGTGTCGTGTTATGGGTTAATTGGAGCTATCAGCAATAAAAGTATCATCATCATCATTAGCTTAATAGTTGAGTCACGATGAAATTAGTTTGTGTTCACATTGAAGCATAATTCGACGTAAAAACGTGAAAACATTGAATAACAACAAGACTCGATATTCTGGCGATTCGTCCTTCAGTTGCAGTAAAATTACAAAGAGCCGTCAATCATTTGCTTGCATAAATGTCTACATACACCTGTTAATGACCCCCGCTTTGTCACCCCTTAACCTTCTATAGATGATGAGCTTATTGTCTGAGTCTCTTAACGATCTCAGGTGCTGGGAGTACCGTTAAAATAGGGAAGAGCGATAAATTCAGCTCCGTTCGTCGTGAATGGAATAATATCTCTGTAATGGGAGTTCACCTACAGGTTCGGCCCATTCATCAGGGACTTCCCTGAAAGCGATCTTCACGATTACAAATTGGCACTCCATCACTTCTTGGCGAAGCCCCCGGGCGGGGATTGAATTTAACAACCACGCAGCTGAACAGTATAATAAGGATGAAAACCTTGACATTTGAGATCAGTTATGTACCTACATTACGGAAGGAAACATGTATGCCAAGTAGGCTGGGGAGTATACCTTCACCACATAGAAAATCATAGACACATAAATATGTAGGATTTGCAATTTTTTGCTGACTAGTCGGTTACCAGTGCGTTGCACGGAGTTTGATGTGGGGTCCCTGGCCACTCGCTCTGTTCTCAGTTATTAGAATGTAAAATGATAAAATGATGATTGTAAGTATAATCATAATTTCAAACCAGTGGTTTGAAACTATCCCTGGAGTTAACTCATCACGATGTAGCACTCCCCATAAAAATCGATCCAGCTGTTAAGCAACGTATAAAAGACAAGCATTGTTTAAAATCGATTTTCCGAAAAATGTGAAGCTATTGGCAAGAGCTTAAAATTTTAAACGTGGAAAATTGTATTGTTATCACTGAAATCCGTTTTGGAATGCTAAAACGATTCTTGAAGATTCTTCATGAGGGCCAGTCTTGAGGCTAGCCCACATCAATCTTGAAAATTTCATCAAAAGTAGACCATAACGAACGATACCTAAAGCACAAAGGCGCTTTGTCCATCTTCCACATTTTCTTTTAATTTCAGAAAAACTCAAATTCAACAAAACTGTTATTGACGATTATAGCTTGAAAATTTATTGAGGAAATTAAATAGTTTAGTGTAAATAGCCATTATTTTAGGAATTTTTCACTGGTGATAATAATTGTCACCAGTGAAAAATTCCTAAAATAATGGCTATTTACGCTAACCTATTTAATTTCCTCAATAAATTTTCAAGCTATAATCGTCAATAACATTTTTGTTGAATTTGAGTAGAACAAAAGAAATTATTTCTTTTGTGTTTTTCTGAAAACTCCGTTTTTGGACATAGCGCCTTTGTGCTTTAAGGCTAAAGGGGACAGCCCTCTAGTTTGATTCTCTTTTAGGAGATGGCGCTAGCGTCGCACTCAAAAGTTTTCCCAAAGTTTTTCATCCTCCACGAAAGATTTTTTCCAATTATAATACGGGAATGTGTCCAGAATAAGTAGATCTCTCTTTCCACCATTGAGTTTTTACCATACTATTATTATTTAAATCATGAAATCGCAGAATTCGGGCTATTAAAGGTGTTGAGTAAAAAATGAGATAGCTTGCATATTCATTGTCATTAATAATTGATGAATGATTGGTTAGAAATCCGATTCTTGGAAAATTGGAGACGGAAAGGGTAAATGAAAAATAACGCACGCTCATTGGTTGCTAGCAAATAGAGTATGAGGTTGGTTGCCTAGCGACCCTTGTTACCCTCCCCTTCAATCCGACCCTCCTTGACCCCCACGGAATAGGTCAGTAACATTGCTTGCGATTTCACTTCCACATCTACCTACCAAGTTATACTGAATAAGCAATTTTATTGAGTGATATTCATCATATACTATGAAAATGAATTGATTGATAAATGAATTTTCATTACATAGTTACTCAAGTGGGATATTTATGTTATTCAATCATAATTAAAAAACCTTTTTTTAATAATAATATTGAATAAAAAGACTATAAATAATCAACGTTTCTTTTTTTAATATGTTCATACTTGATATTTTTTAATACCTTTGTATATATCTACCTATTCATTTTTCTAACGTTGCACAGAAGAATGAATGGTATCATGAAATATCAATGATGGTATCAAAAAATTCTAAAAATTCTATAGAATCTTAAATTGAAGGAAAAACAATACCTTTATAACAAAATTTTTTGAGTTAGGGCGTTTTCAAAATTTCAAAATTGATTTTGGAACCCTTACAAGTGACCTACATCAACCAAAATCTTCGGGGCACAACTAGACCCCAAATGGAGCCTACATACCAAATGTCATCAAAATCGGTCAATGCTAAGTGGCAAAAGGACGGACGGCCAAATTTTTATTCGATTTTTGGATTCTACGTACCTTGAAACGTAAACCATCAAATTTTGAGGGGGTGTTAAAATTTTTTTTCTTGGTCGATTCCAAAGGTTCATTATTGAAAATAATAAACCAAAAGGGGGGTTTCGTTTTTAAAAAATGAAGTTAGTGTCAATTACGCGCAAATATTATGCGCGAAAGTACTTTTTTCTGAGTTGTGTGTGGTTGGGACTTAGGATGGTTCCCTATGAATGTCATCATCGTCTGACCTCAAATTTGGAGGGTTGTGACAGATAGTTGGAAATTGAAGTTTCTATTACCTACTGAGCATATAGGATTATCTCTATGCTGTCGTATTTTAGGTACGAAGATGGTATGTGGCACAACCTCATGCAAACATTTTGCTTCCGAGTCTGCCAAGGTAGCGGAAGCATTACTTTTACTTTTCAAGATTGAACAAAAAAAGTTCTACAAAATCAAAATTTCCACTCGCGTCCACGTTTTAGATACGACCTTCCTGAACAATTTTGGTTACGTGTCTGTCTAACATGAAATCCTTGCCATAGCCGTAACTTCTACATTTCTCATCCGATTTTGATGAAATTTTCAGGGATTATGGGGATTGGCGAGTAGATGGTCCCCTATGAGGGTAGTGGAAGGTACTAAGAGAATGATTTTTTTAGATCAACAACTATGCATCGGATCATCTATACAATTGGGTTATGGGTATTAGGAAGCTATGTGCCACACCTACTTGGCGGACGTTTTTATTATTAATTAGTGAATAATAGGGGTGATATTCTCAAAATCGGGTTTTTGATGATTTCTCAATTATAAGAGTATCAATACTTTCGAAATATGGATACGAGGAAGCTATGTGCCACACCTACTTGGCGGACGTTTTTATTATTAATTAGTGAATAATAGGGGTGATATTCTCAAAATCGGGTTTTTGATGAATTCTCAATTATAAGAGTATCAATACTTTCGAAATATGGATACGAGGAAGCTATGTGCCACACCTACTTGGCATACGATTTTATTATTAATTAGTGAATAATAGGGGTGATATTCTCAAAATCGGGTTTTTGATGATTTCTCAATTATAAGAGTATCAATACTTTCGAAATATGGATACGAGGAAGCTATGTGCCACACCTACTTGGCATACGATTTTATTATTAATTAGTGAATAATAGGGGTGATATTCTCAAAATCGGGTTTTTGATGATTTCTCAATTATAAGAGTATCAATACTTTCGAAATATGGATACGAGGAAGCTATGTACCACACCTACTTGGCATACGATTTTATTATTAATTAGTGAATAATAGGGGTGATATTCTCAAAATCGGGTTTTTGATGATTTCTCAATTATAAGAGATCAATACTTTCGAGTTATGGATTCGAGGAAGCTATGTGCCACACCTACTTGGCATACAATTTTATTATTAATTAGTGAATAATAGGGGTGATATTCTCAAAATCGGGTTTTTGATGATTTCTCAATTATAAGAGATCAATACTTTCGAGTTATGGATCCGAGGAAGCTATGTGCCACACCTACTTGGCATACGATTTTATTATTAATTAGTGAATAATAGGGGTGATATTCTCAAAATCGGGTTTTTGATGATTTCTCAATTATAAGAGATCAATACTTTCGAGTTATGGATCCGAGGAAGCTATGTGCCACACCTACTTGGCATACAATTTTATTATTAATTAGTGAATAATAGGGGTGATATTCTCAAAATCGGGTTTTTGATGATTTCTCAATTATAAGAGATCAATACTTTCGAGTTATGGATCCGAGGAAGCTATGTGCCACACCTACTTGGCATACGATTTTATTATTAATTAGTGAATAATAGGGGTGATATTCTCAAAATCGGGTTTTTGATGATTTCTCAATTATAAGAGATCAATACTTTCGAGTTATGGATCCGAGGAAGCTATGTGCCACACCTACTTGGCATACAATTTTATTATTAATTAGTGAATAATAGGGGTGATATTCTCAAAATCGGGTTTTTGATGATTTCTCAATTATAAGAGATCAATACTTTCGAGTTATGGATCCGAGGAAGCTATGTGCCACACCTACTTGGCATACGATTTTATTATTAATTAGTGAATAATAGGGGTGATATTCTCAAAATCGGGTTTTTGATGATTTCTCAATTATAAGAGTATCAATACTTTTGAGTTGTGGATACGAGGAAGCTATGTGCCACACCTACTTGGCATACGATTTTATTATTAATTAGTGAATAATAGGGGTGATATTCTCAAAATCGGGTTTTTGATGATTTCTCAATTATAAGAGTATCAATACTTTCGAAATATGGATACGAGGAAGCTATGTGCCACACCTACTTGGCATACGAATTTATTATTAATTAGTGAATAATAGGGGTGATATTCTCAAAATCGGGTTTTTGATGATTTCTCAATTATAAGAGTATCAATACTTTTGAGTTGTGGATACGAGGAAGCTATGTGCCACACCTACTTGGTATACGATTTTATTATTAATTAGTGAATAATAGGGGTGATATTCTCAAAATCGGGTTTTTGATGATTTCTCAATTATAAGAGTATCAATACTTTTGAGTTGTGGATACGAGGAAGCTATGTGCCACACCTACTTGGTATACGATTTTATTATTAATTAGTGAATAATAGGGGTGATATTCTCAAAATCGGGTTTTTGATGATTTCTCAATTATAAGAGTATCAATACTTTTGAGTTGTGGATACGAGGAAGCTATGTGCCACACCTACTTGGCATACGATTTTATTATTAATTAGTGAATAATAGGGGTGATATTCTCAAAATCGGGTTTTTGATGATTTCTCAATTATAAGAGTATCAATACTTTTGAGTTGTGGATACGAGGAAGCTATGTGCCACACCTACTTGGTATACGATTTTATTATTAATTAGTGAATAATAGGGGTGATATTCTCAAAATCGGGTTTTTGATGATTTCTCAATTATAAGAGTATCAATACTTTCGAAATATGGATACGAGGAAGCTATGTGCCACACCCACCTGGCAAGCGTTTTATAAAACTTCTGAGTACGGGAACTGTGTTGGGCGGGTGGCGGATGAGCTGAAGGGCGGGTTTGTTGTCTTCTGAATGGCGAGGGGGGTTGCCTGACTGAAGTTCACCCCTTTTGATTTTCGTTTTCTCTTTCGGTCGCTAATTCTCAATATTTTTGATTTCTGATGGATTCCATATGTTGGGGACATCTGCTAGAATATGCCTGGTATCTCGGTTTTGGGAAAATTTATTCTAGTGCCCGCATATTTGGTCAATGAGTGAATCACCAAAAGATTAATTATGGTGTTTCGTCAAAAAATATAGATTTTATGAGAAATTTGACATGGCACAAAGATGGAATACGAAGAAAGGAAACCAAATAATTTTACAGAATGAAAATCGGTCCACTGATAGCTGAGAACTTTTGGGAAAATGATTGAGCTCCTGACTCTCTCTTTTCCCGATATAGCTGTCTCTCTCGCACACTTGTCATCCCCTTTAGCCTTAAGGTATCGATGAGTTCGGGCAGTTATTGACCACTGACTGACAGACTCGAATCCAAAGATGTTCATATATTATGTTTCAAACTCAAAATGCGAGTGGAAATTTTGATTTTGGACAACTCGAATTTTTGTATGAAATGTTTGAGATTAGTTCTGCTTGTTACAAGATTACAACAGTTGTTATTGTTAACCCTGGAGTGCTATCCCAAATTGTTTGACGATCTCTACTACCCATTTGACGATGCGAATTAATTTTACCATATTTTTACTTTTACCTTTTTACCACCATTAATTTTCAAGGGAAAAAACCTCTGCCAAGTGGATGTGGCACATAGCTTCCTCGTATCCATAACCCGATTGTATAGATCCAATGCATAGTAGTTAATGTCAAAACATCAATCTCTAAGTACCTTCGACTACCCTCATAGGGGACCATCTACACGCTAATCTGGACAATCTTGAGAAATTTCGTCGAAATCGAATGGAAAATGTAGAAGTTATGGTTGTTACAAGAAATTAACGATTGCGCATGCGCAGCAACTACTATTAGTCTGGGGGAAATGGTTTTCATAGGGGACCATCTACACGCCAATCTGAACAATCCTAGAAAATTTCATCAAATTTAGATGAAAAATGTAAGTGTTACAAGGAATTTACGTTTGCGCATGCGCAGAGGCTACTGTCAATTTTAAAGCCTTGATTTTCATTGGGGACCATCAGCAACCTAATTCGCATAATCCCTGAAAATTTCATCGAAATCGGATGGAAAAAGTGGAAGCTACTATCAGTCCGGGGGTAATGATTTTTATACTGGACCATCTACAACCTTATCCGGACGTATAGTTATGCCGGTTACAAGGATTTCATGACAGACACACAGACACGGAACCAAAATTATTCAGGAAGGTCTGAAACGTAAAACGCGAGGGGAAATTTTGATTTTGGAGAACTTTTTTTAAAACTTGAAAAGTGAAAACAAAGCTTCCGCTACCTTGGTGGACTCGGAAGCAATAAATTAATAATAAATTAATAATTATTATTAATAATAATTATGAACTAGTTCAGGATGAATAAAATATCCAATTTCATGACTTAGATTGAAACTAGGACTATAAGAGACGAAAAAATGTTTTCCAAAATTTCCACTCAGGCTTTCTTGAACAATTTTGGTTATGTGTCTGTCTGTCTGTCATGAAATCCTTGTAATGAGCAAAACTTAAATTATTGTCCGATTTCGATCAAATTTGCTAGGATTGTTGGCATGTAGGTATATGAATCGCTATGGAAATCATCACCCCCTGACCGAAAATAGGCTCTGCGCATGCGCAAACCATAATAACAAGAAAAATCCATATAACAGCTATAATTTCAACATTTTTGTTCCGAATTCGATGGCATTCTTAGGAACTGTGCTGGATGACAGTTGTGTATGGTTTCCAGGTGGGTAGTGCAAGTTACTTAGAGATTAATCTTTTAAAATTAGCTACAATGCATCGTGCCTTCAGTAAAATCGGGTTATTGATACGAGGAAGCTATGTGCCACACCCACTTGGCAGACGTTTTTACACTGTAATGCTACTCATTAGTCGCTCTGACGAACTTTCTTCGCTTACAACGCTACTCGTTCGTCTCATCGACGAAGTGATTTGAGAAAAATCACGAAAAGCTGCGAATCGCCGGCTGTTCCTTCCATTGTCACATAGACAACTAACAAGTAGAGGCATAGCCCCCATACGCCCATACGCCATTAATTTATCATCTATAGATAAATATAGATATTAAAATATCAAATAAAATATTTTGAATCAAACTAAACTATCTTCCTATTTTATAATATCTCAATCATATGGGGGTATGATTAATTTGTCATCTATAGATAAATATAGATATTAAAATATCAAATAAAATATTTTGGATCAAACTAAACTATCTTCCTATTTTATAATATCTCAATCATATGGGGGTACGCCCATACGACTTTAGGCCGTGCTATTGTAGCCCTGTACTGAAAATAGTACTTCATGTTCGTCTCTCAAACGAAGGGTAGTATTCTAGGGTTGTACCTGATTGGAAAATCAGTCATAATCAGCAAATTGAGTTTAGAAAGCGCTTTCGATGTAAGAACGCCATCATCAGTCTGTTAGTAGTCCTATTTTACAACGTCTGAATGATGGGATCAAAACGGAAGGGGCGACGTAGATCAAGTTTGTTTGTCCTTTCGAATGAAAGGGAGAGATTAAGATAAGCTTTATTAGCTTTGTATCACTAAGTGGTAGTAAACAACTGGATGGAGCCCCGAGAGGTGGGTTACTGTGTGGTAGTCTATTCTATTGTAATTTACTCATTACCTTCAAGGTAATTTTTTTCGTTAGTTTAGTTGACAATCTATTTGAAATTATGAGTTCCTAGGTCTAAAACCGTTCCTTTCTAATCCCTTCATCCCCTTTCACCCAGACATTAAATACGATTTTGATACTTTCTCGACGGCCTGATGATGATCTCCTTACATCGAAAGCGCTCGCCTGCTGTGCTCACTTGCTGGTTACGACGGATTCTCCAATAAAGTACGTTAAGAATTTTGACATGCTGTAGGAAATAATGTTTTGCAATTATCGATAATGAGGAAGGTAAAAGTCACCCCGACCCCTGAATTAATCACATGCAACCTTTCCGTTCTTCCTGGGAGTGAATGCTTGAAGCTGAGCCAGCATTCGAACAACACCGAGAGAATAGACGCGGATTACAACGACAGATGAAAAGCTTCAAGAACCTTCCCGGCTTTGCCCTTTTCAGAAGGCATTTGAGCAGTCAACGGTGAATTTGGCCTATTCTTCCAGGAACCTCCCAGTAATGAAGGCCTGAGAGGAATTCCAAGGGAAGCTGGTAGATTCCAGGTCACTCCGTCTTTTCCTCCGGATGCTTATTTTTACCCCTTTTCTCACTCGGGGGAAATTACCGCGAGTTTGAAATAATAGCTGCGAAACCACTACGAATAATTAGAGACCGACACGCAGAGGGACGTCAACCTTTAGTCGCGGGTTATATTAGTTCTTTCTCTGATGTTTCGCTTTGTCTTTTCCCAAGCCTCTGCTATGATCAAGCAACGCGTCATTAACAGCGTCAAGATGCAGCTGCACGCCTTCTGATGGTATGGAGAAATGAAACAGAACTCTCTTCACGGTACATCCTGAAAATCAAGGATAAAATTACGTTGAGGAATTGTGTTCAAAACATGTTCTTATTTTCCAATCTTTATCTTCTCTCCATTCACACCATTCACTAAGTACCTAGTGATGGGGTAGTGGAAATTGGTCGAAAATTTTCCTCAATTTATATACTTACGTAAAAATTGGGAATTTATTGATTTTTTGTCAGATTACGAGTGAACTGAATGGAATGAACTTCGAATTTACTTGTTGTAAATATGTTAGAAAAATCGTATTTGCCTAATTTTTTAGTGCTAGGTAAATTTTACCTCGACACCCAAAATTTGTGTGGAAAGCTTGGAATTTCTGTAATAATAAATAAATAATCTCAAAGGTTTATTTTGTTCAAATACACCAATAATCACAATGTAGTTTTTCTACATTTTTCAGTTTCAAAAAACGCTAATATCATTTCCTATTTTAAGGAAAAGTAGGAACTAGCGTCTCCTCCAGGCAAACATAGCAAACACTGCTACGATCGGCGGAGGGTCTAGTTTTGCTACACCCCCACTACCACAACATCAATCAAAGCAAACAATCGAAGAACTGTTTCGTGACCTTGAAAGCAGAGAAACTTAGATGAGCAATGGATACTAATTAACCCCCGCATGCTAAAGCATGAAATATCCATCCACCCACATTATCTCACCACGATTCAGATAATTATTTAAATTAGATGACCAAAATGGCAACGATATATCGATATAGGTATGTAATATATCGATATATTAGGTTTGATATATCGATATAGAGAACCGATATTATCGGTCAATATCGATATATTTACCGACATATCGCGACTTGTTTTCAACAAGTAAAAATTAAATATTAAAATGGATAGATGAGACGGGACGCCTGTACCTGTGAAAACATCTAGTAATTTCATTCCAAATTTTGTAGGTACGTACGTGATGGGTTGATTTTAGATTACTGACTTCAGCTCAAACATGATGGTTTACACACTAGTGGCGCACAAGTCTCAATTATTAGACTTGAGCCAAAAGTAATGGAGGCGAGTCCAGATTAAAACGACCTAATACTTATACGAGTTGAAGCAATTTATAAATTAATGAAACATTGCTATGGCGAGGGTAGGTATCTATGACTTTTTATATTATGTTGTCAGGATCCCTGAGAGTAGTTTATCCCCAAATTTGCAACCCCAAAAAACCCTTTGTTACTGACCTAGTGCTCTGACAACCATGACATTTTCGAATTTTACAACTACGTATGATAATTTCGATAATTCATACCAGTAACTTTTTAAACTATTTTAAATACTTACTTCAGCTGTTTTTCGAAGTAGATCTTCCGATATTTCTCACTCGATTTGCCATTCTTACATACCTTGTAACCATGATACCTTTGAGAGGGTTAAATAACTTCCAAGAGTTTTTCCAAACTCCAAAAGTTTTTTAAATCTTCCGATATGTCGAGTATATCGATAAATTTCTTCCAAAATGATGTTTGTATAGCTTAAAACGTTTGAACTCACGTATCTACTTCAACAAGCTTTTCCAAGTTAGATCTTCCGATATATCGAAATATCGATATATTTCATCCAATATATCGTAGGTATCGATATCTTATTGACGATATATCGTTTGATCAGTATATCGATATATTTCATTCGATATGCCACCCCTAGACCAAAATGCGATCACTATTCGTATCTTTGAGTTGTAGGTACTCCGTTTCGATTCCTTAGCAACCAGTAATGAAATTTCTTAATCAAGGAATTCTTTATTTCTTCGAATGGAGTGTGAAAGGTTCATTTTATCTAAATAGGTAAACTCGATTATGAAGCAAAAACATGGTTAGTAGGTAGTGACAATGGCAAAGCTATGTTCTTTGATGGTGTTTGATCTATAAAGAAAAAATTAACCTTTGTGTAATAATTTGCAGCGTTTTTCTTATTGTTTATTCCTCCAAGACTGGCCAAGCTGTTTGCCTGACGAATATTCTCACCAGACGCCCCTGGGGATTAGTATACCTGAACAATACTGAAAGATATAGTTACCTAAACACTATAAACAGCAATTTTGATGTACAATTATGTGTGAATTTGCAAATTGTCGGATTATTGATCAAGGAATAGGGTTGTAAACTCCTGGTAGTGACTAGATGAAAAGTAAAATTTTTAAACGAGAAATAAACATGAAGAGGTTAGAAGATGAGGTAGGAAGATGAGTAGGCCTATCAAACAGTACACTAAAAATCGCTAAAATCGCAAGAAAACGGCTAGTTCTAATTTTTTTCTATGTTAGGTTCACTCCCAGTAGTGTATGGGTATACACTTGGTAAGTTTGCAAGTTTGCACTTGGGTAAGTTTGCACCTTCGAAAAACCTGTGCTCGCTGCGTGACAGTCGAAAAACCTCAAAATTTTCGGACTTTTTTTGGTTTTTGGCTTGAATATCCGTTAGGGTGCAATCTACAAAAAACATTACTCAATCCTTTGTTAAAGTTGACAACATTTTCTAACGTTTGAGACCAACCGCAGCTTTGTATGTCTGATAGTTCCCGAGATACAGCTTTTCAAAAAATGGTCACTTTTTTCGAAAAACTTGAAATTTAACCATTAGGTACACGCAAATATCGGAGAAAATACCCGTCTTACAGGGAAAGCCATACGGAGAGATGTTGTAGCAAATTCAATAAGCTTTAATTTAAGCGCGAAGCAAAGTCTGTACGCCTCATAGTTTCCTCACAATGCTACAAAGTCTGAAATATGGGAAAAGTGCATTTTTGAGGAATTTAGGGAAAAAAGAAAACCCATGTGTATTATCAAAGGTGAATGTAGGTATATTTATTAGTGTAATATAATGTATTTAATATACCTGCTCGCGTTTAATTTGAAGTCGTACATGAGGTGTCACTGGCAGATTTTGTGATAAAAAATCACAAGTGCAAAAAGATTTGCAGCCCAGGACGCCATTACTTGAGTATTTCGATTTATCTGTTGGTGATATTGTCTTCAGGCCAAGTGTCCCCAATTTTAATAAGATTTTTTGGATGTATGGCAGCACTATCGAAGTTAAACTTGAGTAGCTTCTATATTTGCCTAGAATACGAAACTTAAGTAGCTATTTGACTGGCCTAGAATACGAAAGGAAGGGAATGAGTGTAGGGAAATACTGATCTCTGCTATGGGAGTGAGTGACCTGGAGTGAACCTCCACCCTTAGACGTATACAATTTGGGAATTTACCTACCCATAGACGTGAAAAAGTATGTATATGTAGTAGCCAAGTCCCACAACTTCTGATGGAGAAGCCTCCCATAACATTTCGGGATGTGGTCATCAATGGCGAGCAGTCATTCTCCCATCCCAGCGGTACTGAGTAGAATCGTTTGTCTTTCTTTTCGCCCACTCCAAGTCAAAACATTTGGCGACCGTGACTGGACCAGAACCTGCTCCAATCTTCGGGAAGGAAGAGAACTTGACAGACGGACAGTTGCCTTCGAGAGGATGTTCTGTGAGTTGGAAACCGAATGACGGTTGGGACCTGATTGGTTGAGAAACGTGAAAAGCAATAAATAACCTATGAAGATTCAGAACAGGAGGTTAAAAAAGCATAATGATAAATTATATACCTGATTTCGGCACAATTCTTATTTCTCCAAATATGAGAACATTGACCGAATGGTGGCTTGGGTTAAACGTTTTTTTGATTCCAAAAGGTACTATATCCATTCTGGTCAAACGTGAGAAAAACGTAAAACGCTGCAAATTATTACACAATGGTTTATTATTTTTCTATACATCACTCGTCTGCAAAGCCTCCTACCATCCAACATGAAGAAAAACATCGATCGTATTTCGGTCAGCTATAATTTGAACGGAGATCAGGCCTCTTTTGCGATTCACCCTCGTGTTTCTGATTTATCGTACATCCAAAACTTAAATTCTAGTAGCGAGCGAACGGTTTGTCCTACAGAGCTCCGGGTGGTCTCAAAAAATTCTAAAAATTCTATACAATCTTAAATTGAAGGAAAAACAATACCTTCATATCAAAATTTTTTGAGTTAGGGCGTTTTCAAAATTTCAAAATTCATTTTGGAACCCTTAGAACTGACTTACATCAACCAAAATCTTCGGGGCACAACTAGACCCCAAATGAAGCCTACATACCAAATTTCATCAAAATCGGTCAATGCTAAGTGGCAAAAGTGCCGCGTACGGCGGAGGGACGGCCAAATTTTTATTCGATTTTTGGATTCTACGTACCTCGAAACGTAAACCATCAAATTTTGAGGGGGTGTTAAAAAAAATTTTTCTTGGTCGATTCCAAAGGTTCATTATTGAAAATAATAAACCAAAAACCATAGCGACCTGAAAAACATGCTATTTAAAAATACATATATTTCTAATGTATAATAAATATTTTTGGAAAAAAAAAGGTAAATTAGTTCAAAGTTTAAAATAATTTTGAACGAGATTTGAAATATCAGATTTATTAATATATGGATAGTACTTTTTGAAACAAAACGTGGCGTTTAGTATTTTTTGGAATCAAACGAAGTACATAAAGTACCTTTTGAAATGAAACGGAATATCGAGGGTGCAACATGACCGACTTGAAATTGGGCTGGACAACACGACCTATCTGAGATGGTCCAAAACAACATGACCAGTGTTTTTTTGTAACTTTTCAGAAGACAAAAAAACTGTTTATAGCCAACATAGCCTATCTGAAGAAAAATTTCGCTGCAACAATACATATCTACATTGAACTAGTCAGACTGTGTTACACCTGCATTCAGCATTCCTGACTAGGGATGCCCCAAAAGGATCGATACTTAAAAGTATCGATATTTCTTGAGAAAAGTATCGATACATATCGATACTTTTTTTTCCTGATATATATCGTAGTATCGATACTTTTATTCCAGTATCGGAGGCGATACTTTTTTATATCACATTTTATCTGTTTCAACACCTACAACATGAAGGCACCTACTTGACAGTACCTCTATCTCTACGTAGATTGTTGGGAGACTAAAAAACTTCAACAAATTATACAAAGATGATGTACCACCACTTCCAGCTTTCTATGATAACCTGCTGTATCGAGGAAGGACCACCAAAATGTGAACCCCAACAAGTGCCTAAACAAAAACAAGTTTTAAATTACAAAATGAGTGATTTATCGTTTTGTTCATTCTATATTAATTATTATCCTCGTGATGGAGAGAAACATAAACGACAATTTCACCCATCTTTGTGAAAGTATCGAAAAGTATCGATACTTCAAAATATCGATATTTTTTTAAAGTATCGTATCGATACTTTTTGAAACTTTCTAGATGTATCGATACGATATTATATCGATACTTTTGAAATATCGGACATCCCTTTTCCTGACAAGAAAACGCTGCAAATTATTACACAAAGGTTTATTTTTTTCTATTCTGTGCCAATGTTTACCAACAACAGTGTTTGCTATGTTTGCCTGGAGGAGACGCCACTGTCCAAGATATGTATCAGTCTCTTCATGTACAAAACGATTGCAGAGCCGTGGGAATTTAAGAAATAAATTAGCCATTTAAATGAATCAAAATAAAGTACATTTCCTTGATTATTTCGGTTGAATTGAATTAAAGGTACCTAATACCTAATGGCCATTAGAAGTACTTTGAAAAAATAACATGTATCTGACCGAGATTCGAGCTTGAATTTTCCGTACGAAAGTCCGGTATCCTGCCGCTGTTGCAACGGCGGCGATGCGTTTAGCAATGAAGGCTCTTCTTTTACTGGTCGTGGCTCAAATTGCACTTCCAGGCACGAGGAAAGTGCCCGTCCCCGATCCTTGGAGGCGGCTTATGCCCAGAAAAGCTTCTGGGGAATACGGATCAGATCCAGAGCCTTCAACGATGTGGTTAAAGAATTACTTCCTCTAGAAGTCCGGCCTGGAACATTCACGATGAAAATAGTCTCATTTCCAGTATATGAAAAATTAGCAAAATCTCGAAAAAGTCAAATTGGCCACCATTGTCCTGCTAGCAGGTTTGGTGAAACATCCACGATGGCGTGAGAACAAAGCCCGTAGGTACAAATTGATAGAAATTAGCGAAGATGTAAGAATAGGTACTCACAGTGCAATTAAGAGAAGAAAGAATTTAATGAAGGGATTCTGATGACCCGAAATGAATTATTTCCTTTTGTTAACGTGGATTCTGAGACCTCGATGTCAACAAAGAAACTGAGCAAAACTTGAGCGATCGCGCGACTCCTGCGAAATCGCTACCCACGATGCTCCTGGCGTCAAGTTTAAATAAAATGAAAGTGAATCACCTATTCCAAACACTTCATATGTGCCAATTTTCGAGATGTTGTTGAGCTGTCTCATCAGAGCAAACTGTCTCGCATAATACATAAATATTAATTTACGAAATAATGATTCAACATTCATGAAACTATCAAGTGTTGGGTGTACAGACCACTGAGGATGGTCGTTTCCCCGTACGTGCCGTGCTCTGCCAATTTATCACTTCGCCGTTGTGGTTTAGCGGCTGAGTTCTGCTCTTCTCCAAGAGGTAGCGGCTGTGCAAACAACGTCTTGTGTTTCGCTGGTCGGCAGGTAGATCATCTCCCCTTGTTACTCGTAATTTGGTTAGAGACCAGTTTCTTGCGGGGTTGCTGGTAACAGTTGCTCGCGGGCGGCACATTCATCAGCATCCTGGTGGAGGGGGTGTCAATGGCGACGTGACCTTCCTCTTTAAAGGTCGTGAACTGTTAGCCGTTATTTATACTTACCCTACATTGCCCTCTCCTAGGGCCTTCCCTATAAATTTCGCTCTCCTCTTATAAATGCACATCTTTTTTAAGATAATTTTATGCCTTCCGTTATTTCTTGCTTAATGTTTGAAAAAGAAGCTTTTAGATTTCTCTTGTGACCTTCACATGTACTTGGTAATTTGCAAACCATCTTTCTTTCAACCATTTCTCGACAGAACGTCCTTGAAATACCTCATAAATGTCAGTCTTGTGGTTTGAAACAAATCACATTATCTCACCTCGCTTCGTTTTAAAACCTGATTGAATCGATATTACGAGTTGTTTTTTACCCATTGTTCAAACATTGGAGTTAATTTTGTTTTTACATCCCTGTTCCGTCTCGGATTGTCTGCCTGATGGACCTGCCGCGTTGGAAGAGGATGTTTTCAGGCATCAACAGGAACCCCCTTCTCTCCTATCTTCCTTTACTCTTTTCTTTTCTTGCTCATTTACTACAAAAGTATCGATATTTTGAATCGATACCGTATCGTATTCGAGTATCGATAGCCCATGTATCGTCTGGCATGAGTATCGATATTTCAAAATATCGAGTATCGATACTTTTGGGTCATGAAATATCAATATTACCTAATATTCTCAAGTAAAATATTTTTCATTTCTATTTTTTTAGAATAATTTAGAATAATTTTTTTAAAATATTTTTTTTTAATTTTCTATTTATTCATTTCTTACTATCAAGAATCCAAGCTCAACGTACATATTTACATTTATTTATAATTTGGTCTTTTGGCTGGGTGTCATGACAAAATAAGCGTGATCGTGATCAAAACTCTCGAAAATTTCTCCGCTTCACGGAAAAACATTGAATCATGGATATGTTTACTGTAAACGCGTTTTACCTAAGTTTACCTTTCCATGTTATTTGGGTATTTACAGTACCTACCTATTAATAGTACCTAACGTAACTACTTATACCTAACTTCATTATTGATCGCCTTCAGTTTTCATTCGAGTTAATAATAGTCGCCGGGTCGTCACAAATTTTGGTGTCGTTAGGCCAATTTCAGGATGACCTCCAGCCCAAAAACATATCCATGTTAAAAATGTAATAGGTAACTAACTTGCTTACTGTATATTACTATCGTATTTACGAGTAAACTACCTAGGTATTTCATTACGTTACTAATCACGCTGCTCTGAGGAAGTAACTTTTTCTTAACAAGAACAAAACAATTCGAAGTTTTGGTTCAAGTGATTTCACTTCGTAGGTACTATATTTATCACCCACTGTTTCTTATCTGATCTACGAGTACAATACAATACAATTGCAATATAGCCAAATTTCAAGCCTAGACCGGTCTAGCCAACAAAGCCAGAAATTTCTGATTGTGAAAATAGAACTTTTTGGAGCGACAAATGTTGAAAATTCCGAAATATTCAAATTTGAAAGTCATAACTGGGAAACCTAGAAGTCGGTACGTACTCACCTGCGAATTCATTGTTTGGTCTCAAAATGAGAGTCAACACTTAGTTGATTCAAGGGAGCTAGGTTCAGGTAGGAAAAGGGTTCCACCTACCCGTATGATGTCACAGTCCAGTCCTGGTCTCGTAAATGTAAATCTCGGAAATGTCTTAAGACGTTTCCTAGAAATCCCTAGATGGGATCAGGGTAGTTTTTAATGCGAAAGACCTCCCCCATCCCCCCTCCCCCGTCATCAGAGCACGAAGGTACCTGCATGAGCGAAGATTCTGGGAAAAGTCGAAATAACTGGTGATTTTACTGCCCTCTCAACGTCTGAGATGCTCAAAGTACAACAAGCAGTGTTGTGGGAATCCTGGGATTCTGGGTAGGGACTCCAAGGAACCAGCACGTGTAGGTCTCAAGCTCCAGGTACCAAGAACCTATCTTTTCCTAGAATCGCCAAGAGGAGCAACCACGTGTGTGAATTAGAATACCTCTCCGCTCTCGGGACTGAATAGGAAACTGAAGTCCATACAATTTTCAACTGCAAACGGGATCCATTTGGTGCAAACAACGCCCTACCATAGCCGCACAAATGGACTGGTGGAACGAGCCATTCGAACGTTCAAAACACGATTTGAAAAATCAGCCGACCAATTTTCTGAACCTGAACTCAGACTGCAAGCAATGCTTTTTGTATACAGAAATTCCATACACTCTTCAACAGGGCGTACTCCAAGTGAAATGTTTTTAGGTCGCCAACCTCGGACTTTCCTCCAGAGCTTGGGTCCGGATCGTCGTGCGTATGCTGACAGAAAGACGCTAAAAATGAAGCTGAATCACCACAAAGGTCTTTCAGAACGGTTTTTCGAAGAGGGACAGCCCTTATGGTACAATAGGAAGAACGATCGAGAGTGGACACCAGCAGTGATCCAGAAGAAAACAGGCGATCTTTCATATCGGACCCAAGATCAAGAGGATATTCGTTTCCATGCAGACCAGCTACGTCCTCGCAGAAGTGGAAGAACCCGAAATCCGCCAGCTTACCTAGGAGACTGCGTAGTGGAAATGAACCTTTCACAGGAGGGGGGGGGGGGGAGTGTGGCAACCCCATGAAATTATTACATTAGTTTATTTAGGTTCCTTACCAACGCTGCCTCCGATCTGCTAAGATCAGACAGTCGAACACGCTGGTACCTATTGAGTAATATTCGTTTTCTATGTTTAAATATCATTATGACAATTTTGCATATTAAATGTTTTCCTACATTGAAATAGCGTTGTAAGGTTATTATAGTTAATGAGCGAATTTTCATAGAAATCTAGTATGGTTTTTTTTTTACAGTCAGCACAGGAGATTAGAAGGCTCCAAAGCGGATTTCAGTGACTTTTTCTTCCTCAAAAAACTCCATTCTGAAAATTTTGTGGCCATTGCAATAGCTTCATTTTCTTTGAAAATTCGCCAACAAGTGAGCTTATGTCATACAACGAATTAGGCATCTTTTGATGTCAAACATTTGAAAATTTGAAGAAAATACCCACTGCAAATTTTATTGAACATTTTCTCCATACTAATAATCAATTTTATCTGAGTTATCTATTTTATCTGAGTTATCTGAGACCCAACACCCTCCCTACCATCTTTTTATTTTATTTTAGCCATTATGTTGAATTGTCCGCGAGAACTGAATCGATATTCGATATTTAGAAATATCGGATCCTGAGTATCGATATCCAAAAATATCAGATAGTGCAGTATCGATACTAAAATATCGAGTATCGGTACAAAAGTATCGATATTTTGAAATATCGGGTATCGATACCCATTCCTACTTCTTACCACCAGTTGTGTCTTCGTCTTTCGCACAAACCGCATGGCCCTTTCTCCGCCGAAATTTCTACTCGAAGTCGGTTGTCTCGGGCCTCCAAGTTCTTGTCACCTCCAAGTTCGGACATTGTGGATATTTCGGATGTTCTGTTCGACCATTGACGCTGCAGCAGTAATATTCGAGGTCCTTCCCAGCATCGAAAATGTACCTACTCTTTCTTACCTTTATGAATTCTTGTTGCATGTCTGTCCTCTAGCTGGTCCACATCGGCATTCTCCCTTCAGTTCAGGAATTTCTTTGTCCATATCATTAAATCAACATATTGTTTAGTAATGCATGCATTCCAGGGGACGTCCCATTGGATAAGCATTAGATCAGTTTAACCAGTTGGTAAGCTATAAAACTGTTTCACTCGATGTATTTTACTTATTACTTTAGGCAAGAAATAGTGACCCCCCCTCACCCTTATCCACCATAACATTTCTAGCGGCGTGGGAGCCTCGAATCTGAAGAGCATTTTAAAATCCGTGATCTACGATACCCAACATGCGATTTCGAGTTCACCCCCTCTCCCCATCCCCACCACCAATGGTGCCAGTCTGGCACCAAAGCGGAAATACGTCGTAACATTGAACTTTCATCTATTAGTTTTAGTAGGCAGTCCGTCGAAGTTCACATCTGTATTCAAGGTGAAACACGATAAAAACCCACGAAATGTGTGGTTTATGGTGTCCTGGCGCCATGGTGGCACCACTATAAGTTCCATGGTGGCACAGAGAATAATTCATGAAAATACGGAAGTATAATGAGAATTTTTCCTCAATTTCAAAGGTTGGGTAAAATTAGTAAGCAGTAACGGAACCAAAATATTGAAAAACCGAATATTTCGTGAATATTATCCCCCCACCCGGCCCCTCCCCTTGCAAATTTCGGTACTCTGGTGAAATCATGTACAACTCGGAAGTTATTTGAGTCAAACAAAAAAAGAAACACACAAATCGGTTGGAAATTGAGGCCTGAGCAGAGTTTACAAGATTATGCCCGTAAACGTACGTTTTTTGAACATTAACCCCCCCTTTCCCCCCCTTAAAAAGCAAATTTCGAAATTCCGACGCCGTAGTGCACGAGTAGATAGTTTTCCGCGTCGAAGAAAAAAGCGAACCACGAAAATCGGTTGAGAACTAAGGCCTGGGCAAACGACACAAGATTATGCCCAAAAACGCACGTTTTTTGAGCGTTAACCCCCCCTTTCCCCCCCTTAAAAGGCAAAATTCGAAATTCCGGCGACGTAGTGCACAACTAGATAGTTTTCCGCGTCGAACAAAAAAAGAACCACGAAAATCGGTTGAGAACTAAGGGCTGTGTAGACGACACAAGATTTTGTCACACACACACACACACATACACACACACACACAGACATACACCTATGGTTTTTTTCGCGGATTTGGATTCAGAATGGTCTAAAACGGATTACTGTGTGGTTATTTTTTTTTTCTGTTGAGTGTTGTCCAACTTTACCCCAGATCGATCGCATAAGGACGCCCAAGTCTTACTGTGGGACGTCCTAAAAAATCCACTCTTTGTTCAATGTGCTAGGATTGGTACGCATAACCCATCATACAGTCTGCTAATCATCGGAAAACCTAACAGTAAAAATATTTCAAGTGCGTGATCAATTTTACACAATTCCATTTGTTTTATTAATAATTTTTAGCAAATTGCGTATATTTTCCCAGACCTCGTAACATCAGAGGATTTAAAAAAAAGGTATTCTGACTGGCTAAAATATGTTTATCGTACCTAGTTGATAGGAATTTTATGATTTTACCCCTAGGAAGTCTCACGTATGATTTAGTGACGTAAAGCTCACATTGGGGTTAAAATGACCCAATTTCAAATAGTAACATAATTTCCTCCAGATCCAGTTTTTAAATGCCTTAAGCTTGAAAAAAAAAGCTTGAAAAGTTACACCTTAAAAAAAATAAATTGACTGGGCTACAAGATAGCGGTAGCGATGTTTTCAATTTTCAAGGTTAAAAAACATGTTCTCTAAAATCAAAATTTCTACTCGCGGTTTACGTTTTAGACCTCCTTTGTCTGTCCGTCTGTTATACAGTTCTGTGAGTCTGCAAACGGGCAAAACTACGAGTACACGATACATTTCTTCATCTTCCATCGGAATTGGATCGAGTTTCCTGGAATTATGCGGTTTGGTGTGTAGATGGTCCCCTGTGAGGGTAGTGCAAGGTATTTAGAGATGGTTGTTTTGAGATTATCTACTTTCCATTGGATCATATATAAAACCGGGTAGTGGATACAAGAAAACCATGTGTCTCACCCACTAGGGAAACTGTTTTCATTTTTCAAAGTCCTGTTATAATTTTGGTGATATTTTATTGGAAAAATACACCGATATGCTAGTCGCCATTTTGATTTCGGTGGAATCAAACTCCTTTGACCTGCGGTCATCGTTAGTGAGAAGCAAAAATCACATCTGCTTCTAACAGCTTTGGTCAACCGTTGACGTTCAACAGCGAGGGAAAGCACTTTGACCGGATATTAACAGCAACTTGAATAAAATGTGATAAGTACCTATAAACCCTATAGGTAGTTAATTAAAATCTTTAATTTATTGAGGCTAATTTATTCTCCAAAAGTGTCCACGATTATTGTATTACTAAGACTTTAATGTCAGAGATCGAGTGATAATTAACTTCCATCTTTCACTTTCTACGAGGTCACTCTATCATTACTGACAGATGCAAAGTGGGTTTGTCGGAATATCCGAGGAAATCGAGATCAGAAGCTTTCGATCTACAGAGATGACGTCATACGTTCATGTTATCCGATATTTCTTCGAAAGTTTCATACGAGTATTTTGCGTAGCCTTCGGACGCCTACGCGG
Organism: Apolygus lucorum; assembly: GCA_009739505.2. Lineage (NCBI taxonomy): Eukaryota > Metazoa > Arthropoda > Insecta > Hemiptera > Miridae > Apolygus > Apolygus lucorum. The sequence goes on from CM019182.2 coordinate 4,064,522, forward strand.
AGTAGTGGATGTATGGGAAGGGGGTGCATTTTTCTTTCATGATTCATACAAGAAAATTTCCGATATTTTTTCTAGTTCAACTTTCTCGAACGTGGGCGTCCAAACCGGAACGGATTTGAAAAAAATACTGCGTGCGGAGCCCAGTCGATCCAGAATTCCAGTTTTCATAAATTATTCAGAGGATCTCACTTACAGGGATAATTACTGGGAGATTATTTGATTTGACAACTGAGACGGATTCCCTGGGTTTCAGAAAAGCACACAAGCACACAAGCAAGAAAAACTTTCTAAGATGAAGCTTTATCACCAAGAAGTCGACAAGAAATGAATATAGGTGCAAATGACCTGCTGGGTACGTGTCAAACACAAATGGCTGTGATCCGAGCAGTGTCGATGAGACTTCGCGGATGCAGAAGGAGATTGCGATGCCTGGGATTAGAGGACGGTGCCCTGATGCCCATATAAACTTCAATAGTTTACATTTCAAATTAGTAAATTCAAAATTCAACTGACGTCCACATCAAAATTTGACAGTGAACTCACCCACTTGTTTTGGTTATGTTGTTACTGTTGTCATTATTTGGGGTCAGCTGTGACCGAGCGAGCTAGGGCATGTGTCTCTGGAGACGGGACTCGAACCGGTTGCAGGGGCCGTGAGTTCGGGGCTCGCCTCGGGAGCATATTTTCGGGTAAGCCGGTCGCAGTTCCCCCTCGTCCCGACCCAGGGCGGTGAGGCAAATGGGAAGCCATGAGCGAAATCATCAGAACAAATTCTGATCTTCCCTTCAGGAAGGTCTTCCCCAGGAAGACAGCTGTTGACGTCCTCGACGACAGGAATGGCAGTCGGACGAAAATCCAACCTGAAATGGTTGTTTACTTTACTTTACTTTACTACTGTTGTCATTATGGTTGTTAAGTTTGTACGTAAAGATACGCAAATATATTCTTTAAAATATAGGAACAATTTAAAGAAAGAACAAAGGGAAAGAGGGGAATTTACCTGTACGTTTCGCTCTGGGCGTTTTCAACAGACTGAAGATCCCCATCAGCCTGAGCCAGCCCTCTCATGTCATCGGTGGTGGGGATGAATTTCAGAGTCGAACTTTATCGCGTTTTGAGGGATTTAAAGTGCAGGCCAGGACGTTGGGGATCAAAAGGAAGGTCGGACGGAAGGATTTGTTACCTAACATTACATTAATTTTACTAACAATTAATAAAAATTAATTATAAATAAATAAATAAAATAATAAACTAAAAATGTAAACTATATTAAAAAAAAAAAAAGTCACCAGGTTCTACCTATTCACATTCAGACCCGGTGGCCTATGCGCTCCTAGGATCCATGGGTGTGCTTGCTCGGAAATTCGCACTTCCACGTCACTGGAGTCCTCAGATAGAGCCTTTAATTTAATACCTTCATTGTGTAGCATGTTGCCAAATCGTTCATATCATGAGACGCTGCACGCATACTGACAGGCTCATCCAATCCTCGATTAATTGCTGAACGGTGACCATTCATCCGAATGTTGAGTGCAGTGATGGTCTTACCAACGTACAAACTCGGACAATGCCTGCATTCCAAGAGATATACAACATTACGGGATTGCCACGTTGTACGAGAGCCCTTACATTGATATATGAACGGTGTGTTGACTGATGAGAAAACTGGATCGAAATTGACCATGGCACACAGCTTGCACCGTGGCCGGTGACAAGGCTCGAGTCTCGCCTGTTCCCAAGTCCTCCCATTCCTCGGAAAAACTTTATGAGATAATTTATTCTCCAGATTATAAGAGCCTCGTAAGGACAGAGTGATTGGGGCAGGGAAAATGTCTCTGGTCAGTTGGTTTGACATCAATACATTGTGGAGCTCCCGCAATATACCAGCAACGCTGAAAACTCCCGGGAAGTAATCCGTGACTAGGAATGGTGTCTGCCTTTCAGCTCTATGTTCAGGTTGATACCGCACACTTGAAGGTATTATTCTATCCTCCAGCAAAGAACCAGGGTATCCTCTGTCCTTCAACCTTGCTCTTAGAGAAGCAAGATATGCATCCAAGCCGTCAGTATCACTACAAATCTTGTGACATACGTATAGAGAGAGATCGAGGTATGGAGCGTTTCACATGTGGGGGGTGGCAACTAGTGTAATGGAGGTAGAGCTGAGCGTTGGAATCCTTTACATGAACAGCAGTCTTGAATCTGTTACCAGTGAGCGTCACATCAACATCCAAAAAAGTCACCCTCGACCCCGAGACCGAATGAGTAAAAGTCACTGAGTATAATGAATTTAATTCATTGACGAAATCACTCAAGGCTTCCAGACCATGCTGCCATATGATGAAAATGTCATCAATGAATGGGGTGAGTGGAACTCTCGCTAGAAAATCTTGTTCAAGATACGCCATATATAAGTTAGCGTAAGATGGGGCCACTTTGGTGCCCATTGCCGTACCTTTCACCTGCAAAAAGTGGGACTCATTGAATGAAAAACAATTCATTGTTAGCACAAACCGTGCTAAGTGACATAAAAAATCGGTCGAAGGTGCATGAGACAAGGGCCGCTTATTCAAGAAAAATTGCAATGCTTCCAAACCCTCATCTTGAGGAATTGAGGTATATAATGAATTCACATCCACAACCAAAATTAAAATATAGGTGCATATACGATTTTAATAAAATTCACTCTCTGGTATTTTGAACTGCTTTTTAAACAATATAGGTCTTGTTTCGGTCTGAGGTCAATCCTTGTTCCGGGCACAACTGCTAGAAATAATCGTGAATTTTGATACTTTCAAGGTTGATGGTAGCTTCGAGATGGCCCCCTATGCATTTCGTCAAGACCGAACCAACTCCAAGTGTGATTTCACTAAAATATCTCACGATTTGATTATTGCTCAAATTTGGAGGGCAGTTAAGGGCTGAGCCCCTGAAGGGTGCACATTGGTAACCTGCGAGGGCACCTACTTTCAATAGATAATTACAGTGGGTACCGCTTAATGTGATCAACCGCGTAATGTGATCAAAATCACGATCCCCAATCCATTTCCTATTAATCCTACGTTAAAATGTCTGGGTATTGTAATCACGAATGTTGCGTAATGTGATCAAACGGAGATAGTCGAGAGGTATTTTTTCGACATGATTTAACCGAGTTCTGTTTACAAATCTTCTGTTTAACTTCTGTTTATCTTCCGGAAACTAAAACGAAAACGCTGCAAATTATTACACAATGGTTTATTATTTTTCTATATAGATCACTCGTCTACAAAATCACCAACCATCCAATATGAAGAGAAGAAAAAAAAAAAAAAAAAAAAAAAAAATCAAAAAAAAAAATCAAAAAAAAATCAAAATCACCAACCATTGATCGCATTTCGGTCAGCTCTAATTTGAACGGAGATTAGGCCTCTTTTGCGATTCACACTCGTGTTTTGATTTATATATATATATTTCAATATAAACCCTTAAATTTTCGTAGGGAGCGAACGGTTAGTCCTACAGAGCTCCGCGTGGTCTCAAAAAATTCTAAAAATTCTATAGAATCTTAAATTGAAGGAAAAACAATACCTTTATATGGAAATTTTTTGAGTTAGGGCGTTTTCAAAATTTCAAAATTGATTTTGGAACCCTTAGAAGTGACCTACATCAACCAAAAGCTTCGGGGCACAACTAGACCCCAAATGGAGCCTACAAAACAAATTTCATCAAAATCGGTCAATGCTAAGTGGCAAAAGTGCCGCGTACGGCGTACGACGGACGGCGGACGGACGGCCAAATTTTTATTCGATTTTTGGATTCTACGTACCTTGAAACGTAAACCATCAAATTTTGAGGGGGTGTTAAAATTTTTTTTTTCTTGGTCGATTCCAAAGGTTCATTATTGAAAATAATAAACCAAAATCGCCGTAGTAATGGACAACTGCACTGCTCACCCGCCCCTCGAATTAAAAAACATCAAGTGCGTCTTTTTGCCAGCCAACACCACGAGTATCATTCAACCTCTTGATCAGGGCATCATTAGAGCAGTAAAGGCCCACTATAGAAAGAAAATGAAATGAAAGAATATCGGCCGCCCTTGAAACCATCAAGAGAGCTCTTCAAGAATTAGGGGATGAAGAGAGTTTCCAGAGTTTTTATATAATCAAACTGATCATTGCAAGTCAATGTAATAAAAATGTTCAAACCAAATTAACAGACTTTTTTGCATGAAAAGTTTTTGTGATGAAATTTGAAATGACGACGCTGTACATCCGATTGTATACATATTTATGTACATAAATAAAATTTTCTTACTCGGCAAACTTGTTTTGTGTATTGTGATCAACCGCGTAATGTGATCAAGACTGGAATCCCCAACTTGATCACATTAAGCGGTACCCACTGTATAAATAAATATACGAGGAGATGAACTTATTTTGATCTACTACCGAACTCCACCTCTACCTCAGGGTTCGAATTCATCATCTTAGTACCTCAAGTACTTGGTTACTGAGTCACTTTATGGAACACGGAAAAGGAATCTTCCGAGATAGAACCAAAGACGATACCTAAATTTATAATTTTGCAAGTGAATTGTTAAAAACATTCTACCCTGCTTCAGGTCTATTTACCCAAATTCTGATTTACATGCCTCGGGACTAGAATTCAACAACTTATCTATTTGATTAGTAAGTCCCATCAAATTGGGACCATCAACGCCACCAACAGACTCATTTGTGGAACCAGGTACTGCTCTAACTGGCCTCATTATTGTTCAATCAATAATCTACGTCAGTTCGCCTTGCGTAACTGGCTTACAATTTCCATATCTGCCTCTTATCTGAGCTGGATTTTGCCTAATGACTCATTTTATTTCATTTTCAACTCAACATGTTATGGTTTTTTGAGTCACTTGGAACCAGAAACGCTAACTGTCTTTTAACTAACTGTCTAACTAACTTTTAGCTAACTGTCTTGTCTATTAATTATTATTTACTTACTATTTTACCACCACCTTGCGTAAGTGATTTACAATTTCCAAAATTTGCTTCTGGATTAAATTTTACTAAATGACCCATTTTCTCTGATTAAGCGGTGAGAGGGTGGGCTATACCACGACCAACTGAATAAATTATACCGCGTAACTTGTTGAGTGATGCGATGAGTTATAATTATGTAGGAAACAACCGTGTTCTGGATTTTTCATTTAATTAAATACCTACCTAATATAAAATAAGATATTCAAGTATTCAACTCATACCTCGATAAAATATGGGGGAAGATAAGAAAGATAAAGAAACCTTCATCCACTGAAAGTAGGCTACATTACCTACCAAGGTCTTGGAGGTTTATCACTTCTTGCCAGTTCCCGCCCTTTCTGGAAGGTTATATTAAATATATTAAAATACTATTAAATTTTTTATGAGAACCTTCCCCTTGTTTTCCATCCCCCAGCTTACGTTTTTTGCTCTGCCTTCCATCATTTTTTAGTAAGTTTTTAAAAAATGTCTGCCAGTATTCTCGGTTCTGTTCATCCATACAATCGAGAGAGTAATTGTTTCATTCTTTATCATACTTCGGGGAGGTTTGGGACACTCCAGCACGGGGAGGTTAGGGACATTGGTTGAACCAAAATTTGACTGTCCCGAACCTCCCCAAAGCATTTTTCATGGTCTGAAGGTATTTTCATTATGAGGTTCACGTGTTGAATGTATTTATAGCATTATATTGATTAGAAAAGCATGACATACTGCTCAGTTATCTTTCTCCTATACATTTGTGCTTTCACGTAGGTTAGACTTGGAACCGTTGTACTGTCGCTTTGTGTTAGAGATGGGCGAAGCGGTTACATAAATGTAAGTGTGCAAATTTATTTATTAATAGGTTATGTCAGGGACCTTTTCAAAGCTCATTCGGACATACCATTCCAAGGTACCGTTTCTTTGATTTCAACTTTTCGTTTCCGACCTATGTTCGTTTGTTTATCATGTTAGGTATATTGTTATTACATTCCAAAGTATTATTCCGTTGATCTCTAGTTTTCGTTTCCTACCTAAGTTGGGGTTTCTATCAAGTTATTCCCGACATATATACGTGTATTTTCACTCTTTTTTCGATTAAAACCGCCAAGCTTGTTCTGGCTCCACACGTTTTGGAGCCTTCCCTGAAAGGTTATTTAATAACAGGGTTATTTTGGTAATAGGTTCCAAGCGGAATTAACGAAACCCGGTAATAGGTTATTTCTACTTTATGTGATTTCCAGTGCTGTCCCGAACCTCTGCATGTCCCCATGATGTGGAGGTGCGGGACAAAAGTAGTTGTTTCAGTGTTTTGAGGTTTTAAAACAGGAACATTCAGGAAAGCTTAACAATTTGTGTAGCTTCCTGTAAAACGTATACTTATTTAAAAAATCAGGGAATTTTCCTTTTTGCGGGAGATATAGCCATTCATGTAAATCGTGTCCCGAACCTCCTCATCCTCCCCTAGTAACTATAAGATGTGAACGGTATCGCACAATAATTGTTACCTCAACCGACCAAAGTTCTAACGAAAACTCTGTCAGTTGACAATTTAAACAAATCGGATCTTCAAAGTTTTTTTTACTTTTTGAGTTTCGGAATTTTTTGTAAAATTTTATTTTCCGGGTCTGTTTGTCCGTCAGTCTATCTCTGGTCAGTTTCTCGTCATGCGACTAAATTTTCGAAATAATGGTTCAATTCTGATTAACATCGATTTGTACGGGTTTTGCTTAGGACTTGGATGCTCCTTCATGAATTTCATCATCTTTTCATTGATGATAGCTATGGTTTCAGTCATCATAAGCATTTCCTTTTGAGGCCTCATTTAATTTCTCAATCCGACGATCTAAAATGAACTGTTATCGACATTTTCAACGTCAATAATAAACACTCAGTTATTCAATTAAAAATTGGAAACTTGTTCACTCATGTTGCATGAATGAGATTTATGATAGCTAAGTAAGTTGACTGTGATTTTCGGGGACGTTATTTGCGTAGAGAAACTCGAAAATCAGTAATATACATCATCTAACAGACAATTCCTTGAGTGGTTGTTGGACTGAAGTGCCAAGTTGCTAATTTTCTACTGCCGTGGTTTTCTTCTGGAGCCTGACATGTTAGGCGACCATTCGTACCCCCCCCCCTCCCTCCCTCAATCACTCTTTAATCTGGTCCTGACTATGCGTGACTTTTGCTTTGGATCCTGCTATTCTCCTGCTCCCGTAATCCTCATCGATGTGTGATGGCATGCAAATATAATACCATCCGATTTTACGTTATTTTACGATTTTTTTCCACCCCTCGTAACTCCATTTCCCGCCAAATACCCTACAAGAACCCCCCCTCATCTTTCTCCTCGGGTTTCTCACGTCTTTCGTCTCCATTTTTCTCACGGGATCGAGCCTTTCCTTTTATGCGGCATAATCCGCCGTATGGCGCTCCTTCAAATCCCGTTTCCCGTCTCACAGTTGCGGTGACTTCGTGCCGTTCCGGACGTCCGTTCTCTGCTTTTTATTTTATCCGCGACGCGAAGTTTAACGTGCGCCTACTATTTACCTTGAGTTTCCCCCTGATTGAGATAATCGTCGATAGCTTATTAGTAACAAACCTCAGCTGGACATCGAGTTATCTTTTGCATGAGCCGCGTTCGTAGAATACTGTAACATCTGAATTTTCGGTCATTTTGAGTTTGGTATTGATTTGAAGAAGATATCGTGCCTAGATTGCTCTCCAGAGAGCAGATTGATGAAACAGTATTCCATTGAGGGTAAAAACCCAAAACGTTCGACGAAGACAGGACCCCCTTACCTGTTACAGTTATAGTGATAAAATCTATTTATTTCGTGTGTTTTTTTATCACTAAATTGGCTAATATAAATACAGGAAAATTATCACTCATCAGTTGTCAGTAACGGATAGGTACCTAGGAAAAATTAATACAGTTTTAAGGTACAAAGCTTATTAAACCTCTGGTGTGTATAAACCCTCTTATGGACTCCCAGTGCCTGACAGACACGCAGCAACTGTAAAGTTGTTTTTGAGACACAAGATGCAATAATGGGTATATTTTTCGTCAAACCAACATTTTATTAGTTAAAACAAAGTAATTGGACTTACTCCCAAGGAGTCTAATTCGAACAGAATTTCAAAAACTGTGATCTACGATACCCAACCCTCGAATTCGAGTCCCCCCCCCCCCTCATGCTCCTGCAACGGTGCCAGTCTAGGTAGGTAATCCGCAGAAGTTCACATCCCTGGTCAAGGTGAAACACAGAAACCCACGAAATATGCGGTTTCTGGTGTCCTGGCACCATGGTGGCACCACTAATTTGTTCCATGGTGGCACAAAGAATACTTAATTCATGAACATCTAGAGCTATATTGATAATGTCCCCCTCAATTTCATAGTTTGGGTACAATTAATAAGCTAAAAAGGAACCTAAATAATGAAAATCGGATATTTTGTGAATATCTAATAATTTCGATATTCTGGTGAAATAATGTGGAACTCGGAAGTAATCTGAACAGAAAAGAATTTCGCAAATCGGTTGTAAATTGAGGCCTGGTCAGAGTATACAAAATTATGCCCAAAACGTACGTTTTTTGGTTGCCTGTGTATTAAGTGTCTGAAGGTGGAGAAACCAAAGAACTTTTCATGGCGGTTAGATCACAGCTAAAGGTTTGAAATGGAACCTTCTATAGGGGGGGGGGGAGGTACCTACTGAGCGCCTGGGTATATCGCCTGGGTATATCTAGTATAATATACTGGATATTATCTAGATATTATCTAGATAATATCTAGATATTATCTAGATACCCACTGCTGTCAACGTACTTCTTTGAAATTTCCCTCGTGTCTATCATACACTTTGTACACACCAGGGGTTAATACAATTCAGAGAGCTACAAAGAGAGGTAAATTCAACAAGTCGAATAGATCCGGAAAAATAATCAAACAATTCTTTTAAAAAAAGTAAAAATCGAAAAAATCGACCCATATCAACTGGAAAATCGACAAAAAATCGTAAAAATTAACTGAAAAATTGAGAAAAAAAATCCACAGCTACAATTAACAGGAAAATTGAAAAAATTGAAAGAAAAATTGGAAAAATGCCATACTTACTAGAAGGTGGTACTTACCTACCAATGGTAAGTAATTTGGAATTAGGGAACGAAAAATGCAGGCTTGAAACTACCTTTGATGAGGTGAATGAAAGAAACCAGATGATTGCGGCCCATTTGATTCTCAGAACCAAGAGACAGTTGGTACTAAAAATTCTTGGTACCTATTAGTTTCTATTGTGACGGTCACGGAAGGCAGAAGGCCTGTGTGCAAAGTTGAAGATTTTCCCTGGAATCGACAACTTTAGCGTCCAAGTAGGTTACTGTTTTCAAGGTATTTCGCCAGCTCAACGCATTAGAATGCTTGATACTTCTAGGAAACCTGCTGGTGTCTTCTCTTCACAATCCTGGATGACAGAAGCTATATGATATGATAAGAAGAAATTTAACTTAATACTAATTATTTTCCTGGTTTCATCGATCTATATTATGTAAAGATGATAATTTCTCAAGATCAAGATCCAAAGGAGTAAAACAAATAACTTTCATACTACTTACTGAACTTTTAAAAAAAATGCTAATTAGCAGACTCCAATTAGGTCTTATTCTTCAAAGAAGATATTTCAGATTTTTTTCTTGCTGAAGTTCGACGGTCCAAAACTTGTTGCAAACTTTCCTTCTTCATACAAACTACAGCTGAATAACGTCAGAGTAACAACAATAACGTATTATTGACTGTTGATATTTATTGGTAAAGAGAGCATGGTTGCGAACTCAGGGGCTGTCTAGCAGAGCGCTCTGCCGGGGAAAACACACAACATTGACACTGAAAATAGATTCTGATTTGGATGTTGATTTAAATTTGATTTGCTAAATTTTACTTTTTTGATGCGTAGAACGTTTTTTATGAGAAAGATGAGATATAACATTGAAAATCGATTTCAGTTATCAAATCATCGTCAGTAACTAGTAATTTATGAGTAAATAACAAATTACTGTTAACGTACTTTACGAGAGACCAGCAGTCGTAACCAGCAGTGATTGAAATGCACTTGAAGAACGGACCTGGTTTTAGGTGTGATAATTTACGATGCGACGCACTGATGAATCGTTCAGATCTCAGTTTGTCAGTAACGAATGTTACCTACGTCATCATGTTCATCCCAAAGCCTCCAGTAAGTAACTAATTGAAGTACCTAACACATTGCAAAATAATAACTTGAATACCACCAGTTGGCCTCACTGCTAACATTCAAAACGTTTCAATCGATTTTCGATATAATTTTTTACATAATTCATACCTATTTTATTAGCTTACAATTCACGAGCGGGATTTCCGACGGTTTCGGGTTTTTTTGAAAGGAACATTCAGGTTTGGAATGTGCGTGAGTGAAGGAGAAAACTCGAAGTCCAAAATAATTTTGGATTTTGTCGACCATCAATTATTTATGGTTCAATTTCACCAAATCTGTCAATGCTAAGTGAGGAAAGTGCCGCGTACGGTGGACGGACGGCCAAATTTGTATTCGATTTTTGGATTCTACGTACCTTGAAACGTAAACCAACAAATTTTGAGGGGGGCTAAAAAAATTTTTTTCTTGGTCGATTCCAAAGGCTCATATTGAAAATAATAAACCAAAACCGCCACTTCTGGCCTCTGGGCTACCCAACACGCTCAAGACGTAGGGTAAGGTGGGGTAAGGTCCCGCACGGGGGAAGTCCCCGCACAAGGGTTTTCTGTGTTACTGTGCAAGTTATGACTATGTCCGTTGGATGGTAAGCCAATTGCCATGTCGCGAGTTCTGTGTGGAATTTCCTGTAGTGCGGATCAGCGTGGTGACAGACAAAATGAGGTAAGTTTGTTTTCCTCCGCTCTGATGTAATATTTATGATTATTTACTTCAATGATATGTTTCCGTAATCGTTGATATTCGTGTCTGTTGTGTTGCGTCAGAAAAAGGTGCTTCTTCCCGTCAAAACCCCGTGACAACGCTCTTGATAACCATATTTTTACTTGTCTGAGGTCGATTTTAGTCAAAATGGCAAATTGGGGCAAAGCCCCGCACTCTTTGTGGGGCAAGATCCCGCACAAAATTTGTGCGGGGACTTGCCCCTTCGTTTTTATTTGGAAGACGGCGATGATAAATTTAGGTACCTTCATGCAGTTAACCATGCACAGAATTGACTTATATGTCAGGTACCACTACCTATTTGTATGTAACTTGTTTTTATTCTGTTCCCCACTATCTTTTTTCATTTTATAATTCCAGAAACTAAAGGTACAAGTATCTAACCAGCATTTTGGGAGTTATTGGAATCCTGCAGTTTGTTGTACTTTTTTTAAACGCGATACCTGCTTACTTTGTTACTAAACAAACAATGTGTTAATTTTAGGAAAAAAAAATCAGAAAAATGTATTTTCCTGGACGATCATTTAACTTTTTTCTTGTCTCAAATTTTAGTTGAGTTGCATTTAATTCAATGTTTTGTGATTTTTCGAATATTCTACAATTGACTTTTCATTGTGCATTGAAGAAGTGTGGGAAATTTATTACCAGCAAATGCTATAAACTATTTGACTGTGACCCTTTGTTAATTGTTTAAAAAAAATGAGTTGCTTACTGTTATTAAGGCATGTGAACTTCAAAAAAGTTTTTATCTTGTAAAAAATGTGATGTTTTGACTGAATAGATGAGCATATTTGAATAAATATATTGGCTTTCTGTCTGAAATTAATGCCTTTCCCCAGAATGGGGCAAACCCCCGCACTGCGGGGATTTGCCCCATGACTGCGGGGACTTACCCCTTCCTGTGGGGCAAAGCCCCGCAGACACAAATTTTTAAAAAATGTTCAGTTCTTCCATAATACTGATGACATAGTGATGAAAATTGTCAGGCATTATAGCCAAGGTCCCAAACTAGTATCCCAATGAGTTGGTTGAGGGATATTGACCTAGTAGGTGTTTATAAATGGAAAACATTCGAAAGTGCGGGGACTTACCCCACCCTACCCTAGGTACTGGTCTCTAATGTTAATATGGAATTTTGATAGAAATTTCTTCCCCACCAGAAGGTGAAATTTGGGTGTAAAAGAATAAACTCGAGAATTCAGCGAATAAATGAAGGTTTTCATTGTTGCCATTCACCCTATTGATGAAGGGCAGAAACCTGCTGGCAGGACAATGGTGGCCAATTTGACTTTTTCGAGATTTTGCTAATTTTTCATATACTGGAAATGAGACTATTTTCCCCCTTTTTTCGTGTTCTACAAAGAAGAATAGGATATTTTAAACCCGTTTTAGTCTGGTCCAAGCCCACGTTGGTAAAGGCGAGGAAAATGGTGCCTGGGAATCAATGTTTGCTGTACGACCAGGAAAATTGATTTTTAACTGCGATAATGCGTTAAAATGTAATAAATTGCGTTCGGTGTCATAGCAACAAATAATAATGATACCTTCACTGGAATTTGCTGATTGCATTCGTCCAATCCTCGCAAAATTGGTTTGGTCTTCCAAATGGCACAAGGTCTAGAAAGGCGTAAGAGACAAATCAACCAACATTCATTTTTATTTATATAAATTTTACAATTTGTATATTCTCAAATATTTATTTGTATCTTATGTCTCTTCTCCGATTGTTTCCAGAAAGAGACTCCGTCTGACGTGAAGCTTCATTTGGCTGCCGTCAACGGAGATTTGCGTTGCATCAGGCGGCTCTTGGACAGCGGAAAAGTCCACGTCGACTGTTCTGATAGGGTGAGTTGAAATTATTGAAAAATTGACAAATTACCCTCAATACTTTTTTTTAGAGTTGTCAAGAAACTGGAAACATTTCCTGGACTTAGTACTTTTATAATTGGTTCTCAATAATAATTTTTGAAATCTATGTGACTGAAATATACCATACTGTACGCGCTACCAATTAAAAAAAAAAAAAAAAAACCTTCACACTGTAGAATCTGGCTAAAAGAAAGTTCTAGGAGAATATTAATTTAAATGCTTATAAAAATATACAGGATGTCATAATATCCAGAACACCTGTCTTGAATAGTCTGCCCTGGCTGTAATGCAGAAGAAAATGTTTAGAAGCGATTCGATTTTTCCAAATCTCCTCACATTTTAGTTTGCCAAAGTATAGCAAATTTGGAGTGTCTTCAATCGTAGAGCTTTAAGGGTAATTTAAACCATTTCAACCTCAAACTTTACCACTGTTGAATCTGGCTTCAAGAAATTCCTAGGAGAATGTGAGTGTAAATGCTCCTAAATAGGTACAGGATGTCTCAATATCCAGGATTCTTATATTCAATAATCTTGCCTGGCTGTAATGCTGAACAGAATGTTTGGAAGCGATTCAATTTTAGTTTGCCAAATTGATCAAGTTGGAAGTGTCTTCAATCGGAGAGTTTTAAGGGTGTAAAAAACTTAATCAAACTATACCACTGAATCTGGCTTCAATAAAGTCCTAAAAGAATTGAGTGGAAATGCTCTTAAATAGGTACTGGATGTCACAATATCTTGGATTCCTATCTTCAACAATCTTCCCGTAGGGAAGCTGTAATGCAAAACAAAATACTTGGAACCGATTCAATTTTCCAAATCTTCTCACAATTTACTTATAGTTTGCCAATGGTGAGCAAGTTTAGAGTGTCTTTTGTGAGATTGTGTAGTGGCTCCTCCCAAAATATGTAGTTAGTATCTTAGTTGTGAGTGAGAATGTGCAGTTACTCCATGATGCAGTTTTAAAGATCCAGGGGCAAGAAAATGACTCTATGGAGTCAAAATGCTGCAGAGTCTCATACAGATATCGAGGGATATGAAGTGCCTTGTTGGATTCAAGTGTGCCGAGCAAGACCCGGGTGGTGACGCCACCAGGTACAAATGGAGATTCTTGAGTACGTAACTCTGTTGGCACTTCGAACGCCCCACAACATCCTACCAGGATGTTATTGCCACCCGCTCCTGTATTCCTCTCAGAGCTAAGAAAAAACTTACATTAAAGTTAGCTATGAAGTATTTAGGTAGGACCTATCAGTCCCGTTTTCAGATCCTTGGGTTGTTGTTGTTATCACGCTGACGCGTGGACATAGCTGCTCATCAAAACAACAAAAAGCAGTTAGAGTAGCGCGGAACAACGTCATTCAGTCTAACTACTGGTTTAGTTAATTAGGTACTTGGATGACTCGAAGTGCATAGCTAGGGCCTGGAGTCAACTATTTTCCGGTTAGATGGAATCGTAATGACGGGCTGTGAATTCTTGTCTCTTCTCGGTGATTACGTTCATACCTAGTTAGTTTAACCCTTGCAGTTTGTCTTCACGGAACGATGTGTTTAAAGGAACCGTTATTGACACCAAAGTTAGGAATCTTCTACTATTCCACCTCCATGTTTAAACAACTCCTGGGACCCTTATGATCCGACATTTTGGTTTTCTGGTACTGGGCTACCCCAATTCTCTCGAAGTTGTCACCAACCACAATCCACAACTCTTGAAATTTCAAGTCAAGTTTTCTCGTTTCAAGGTAAATAGGTATATAACATATTCAAACATCCTTTTTGAGAGGCTTTTTTCTCAATCGGATTTAGTTTTAACTTCTTTCAGAAGAACTGGCCTCAAAATTTCTGTTTCCCCATGACGCTGTTTCCGCTGATAACCGATTCTCGGAGGTCTAATGTGGTCTTTAAACTACAGTTTTTACAAGTTTTTCATTTAAATTCACTGTTAATCTCATTTGAATCAGAGTCAACAATTGAAAAAGCCAAAAAATGTATTTTTGTTAGAATTATCATTGGTTGTTTTAATTTTTTTAACTTTACCCGAATTTTACTCCCAAAACGGCGGATGACGGGTGGGAGAGCGCTATGAAGCATTTCTATTCTCTTGTTAGGTAGTTCCATTTCTATTCTCGAGATGTCGTTGGTTTCGTCCTCTTGCATCGCGTTTTAGTCCACTTTTTGTATAAGTACGGTTATTTTTCAAGTTAGCTATTTTTCTTAGTTGTATAATTCGTTATTTTTTACATGGTTCTTCTAATTTATCTATTTACATATTATCTTCTGCTTTTGAGGAACATTCATTGAAGCGCTTTGATCTGATTCAGCCAAGTCACCAGGCTAGCTCAGGAAGTTAATTCGTATGAACTCAATTACAAGATGACCAATCCAAATCCTGATCGTAATTGATTTTAAATGTTAGAAAAATTCATTGAAATTAGGAAACACGTGGAAGGCCGCATTGATACCCATCCGTTAACAAGACTAGGGCTGCTTAGGTATACTGCTGTCCTAATAAGAAATGTTTCACCTCTAAAAACTGCTACCGATAAAAAAGACATTTTAGGTTTTTGACATTTCATGTCTTTACTTTGGCACATAAACGAAAAAACGTCACGAGAATTGCTCACGAAAATGTTTAACGATATCCACTTACAACCAAATCGCTGCTTTTAATGCCAATTTCACCAAATTCGTTCAAGCTCAAGACAGAGAAGTTGGAAATGGGAAGGTTGTTGTGGGGGGGCGTTGTGCGAAGTGAGAAGGAGAATACCAAACTTAGATCCGATTTATCTCTACAACCGATAACCGATTTTCATTTTTCAATATTTGGTCTTCAATCCTCATTTTTCACACACACAAAAATTTCTCTGTGCACTCCGGTTTTTGTTCAGTGTACGACTCTCCAGGCCATTACCTTCAGTGTCAATCATTAGTCAGATAGGACGGATATCACCTTGATGAATAATTGACAGATAAGACTTTTTTGTTACCTACTAAGTACCCCTTGATCCAAGTAGGGGTTTTTAAGGTTTGCGAATTGAGAAGTGTAAATTGATTCAAATTTGAACCCAAAATGATTTGAGAGGAAGAAAGTGAGTTGAATCAATCAACACCAAAATTCTGCGATTCACAGTTTCATTGGGGTGGGGTTATGGCGAAAATGTGAATGACAGAAAATGAGTAACCACAAAAGCTTTCGAGGCTCGAGTAATTTTCGTAGGACGTTTCTTGTTGGCTAAAAAAAATACGCCCCATGCGGAATCAAATTTGAATAAAAAAGAAAAATCGACTTCATGTTGGGTAGTACTTTTCTTGTTAGAATGGCATTATTGTAGAGTTTTTTCATCTGTACTGGACTAGGTCCGTTGTGAAAATTACCGGACACGAAAATATTCTTCAAGGTCTGGGAAGAAGGGTCTTCACGCACTCAGGTAGAAAGTACCTGGAAGAGCAAATCTCATGTTCTTCTGGTCCTTCGTAGAATACCCCTCTTCCCTAGACAACATGCCATAAAAGGTACTTTACACCCTGGTTTTCGAATTTTCCAGGAACAATCCTCTCTCCTAGACCTACCTTTGTCTCTCAAATCTCCGGATTTACTCCTAACCCGAACCCATCCGGAGAATTCCGTGGGGGTACAGAAGCAGCAGTTACTGAGAAACTGAGTGACTTCCTATAAACTTGCGACGTTGCCAAACATGAACCCTAAAATAATAAGACCACCTTCTCCACACCAGATAAAGTGCAGTCATTCTGCCTTCACTTAGATACATGGTGGAGAATTTCCTTTTTGGGGAAAGCATGGAGGCAGAAATGTTGAATTAATGTTATCAACGTAGAACTTATACGTTAAATGTTCGTATAAGTATTTTCGACCTTGTCTTTTCTTTAGTTTTATCTCGAGATCGTATTCCTTTCTTTAAAATGCAGCAGTTTTGACGTTAACCAAATTTTAGTCCACCTCAGTCAACAGATTATTTCTGTACTTACCTATTCTGCACTTCTGGTGTTTGTGATGCAAAATATGACGAACTATTTACGACGAACTTGTATCTGTTAATTAGTTATCCTAATAAACGAAAAAGAGGACAGAAGGGAGACACCTCCAGAGTGGGGACGTCTCTCACCTAAGCGTCTTTCCTTTGAAGACAAGTTCAGGCCCTGAACTTGAGCTCTCTACTTGTTCTGTCTTCTGATACCCAAGAATAGTTATTCTTTCTCGTTTACCCCATTCAGTTGCCTACTCAAAACTTGAAAACTATTAGTTGCCTTTTCAGTAAAAGTTACCTTCACAGTTAATCAAAAGGAAAAGCAGACGTCTCTAATAACCCAACTAATAAACTGTGAATTTTCTTGAATATTCTGAATTCATGCATCAAGCTGCAAGATTTATACCCCAATGTTACGAGGATATTATAACATTTTATAACTGTGTGAGGAAACTTTGTGAAATGTTGATGTAGGTAAATCTGTAGGTCACGACTGAATGACGGATGCAGGCCGACTGCAGGGTCGTGACGACACAGGGGGAAAGGACGATCATCCGAGAATAAGGGAGAAAAGAGAGGAATAAAAAAATGAACGAACGAGGAGAGAGGAGAGGAAAAAAGACGAGAGAGCCGCCTGATAAGAGAAGTTGCATCAGCGACAATAGGAAGCGTCTGTTGCTCTGATAGGAAGTCACGGTCAGGTCCGCCTGAGAAGTGGGTCGAACGAAGAGGAGAGTGACGGCAGTCTGTTTTTCCCCTTTGTGGTTCAGCTGTTGGGTGAAATGTCAGAATAGTCGTACCTCACCTCACGAACTCTGTGATTTCGACCTTATTTCGAAACGAGGTAGTCTTTGACAAACCAGAATAGAAAGGATATCGAGGAGAAATAATATTTGAAATACTCATCTATTACACAACGGTTTACTATTGCTTCCTCAATTCCAAAGAACCATACTTTTTGAGCTTTCCTTGAAAACGTTAACGCTGATTTCGGGTTGTAACATTCCTAAATCTTGAATAGCTCTTAAAAAGTACTCTACAAGTATTAAAAAAATCATTTTCAATCAAATTTTGGGTTTCCCAAAATCAGTATTTTTAATTCTATTTTAACTTCTCCAAAATCAGCCGGTATTTTCAATCGTATTTTGAATTTTTTTAATCCAAATTTTTAATCGTATTTTGGTTAATTTATAATCGGTTTTTCCAATCCTATTTTAGGTCCTCCAAAATCAGTACTTTCAGTCTTCCAATATGAGGATTTTTGGTTTTTTCAAAACAACATTTTGAATTATATTTTAGGTCTTTCAAAATCTGTATTGTTATTCCTATTTTAGGTCCTCCAAAATGAGGATTTTTGGTTTTTTTAAAACAACATTTTGAATTATATTTTAGGTCTTTCAAAATCTGTATTGTTATTCCAATTTTAGGTCCTCCAAAATCAGTATTTTCAGTCATCCAATATGAGAATTTTTGGTTTTTTTAAAATAACATTTTGAATTATATTTTAGGTCTTTCAAAATCTGTATTGTTATTCCTATTTTAGGTCCTCCAAAATGAGGATTTTTGGTTTTTTTAAAACAACGTTTTGAATTATATTTTAGGTCTTTCAAAATCTGTATTGTTATTCCAATTTTAGGTCCTCCAAAATCAGTATTTTCAGTCATCTAATATGAGAATTTTTGGTTTTTTTTTATTACATTTTGAATTATATTTTAGGTCTTTCAAAATCTGTATCGTTATTCCAATTTTAGGTCCTCCAAAATCAGTATTTTCAGTCATCCAATATGAGGATTTCGGGTTTTTTTAAAACAACATTTTGAATTATATTTTAGGTCTTTCAAAATCTGTATTATTATTCGTGTTTTAGGTCCCCCAAAATCAGTATTTTCAGTCATCCAATATGAGAATTTTGGGTTTTTTTAAAAACAATATTTTGAATTATATTTCAGGACTTTCAAAATCAGCATTATTATTCGTATTTTGGGTCCTCCAAAATCAGTATTTTCAGTCATCCAATATCAACATTTTAGGTTTTTTAAAACAATGTTTTGAATTATATTTTAGTTCTTTCAAATCAGTATTATTAATCGTATTTTGGGTCCTCCAAAATCAGTATTTTCAGTCATCCAATATGAGGATTTTTGGTTTGTTTAAAACATTATTTTGAATTATATTTCAGGACTTACAAAATCAGCATTATTATTTGTATTTTGGGTCCTCCAAAATCAGTATTTTCAGTCATCCAATATCAACGTTTTAGGTTTTTTAAAACAATATTTTGAATTATATTTTAGTTCTTTCAAATCAGTATTATTAATCGTATTTTGAGTCCTCCAAAATCAGTATTTTTTTTAATTCTAGATTTTCTAAAATCAATATTTCAATCGTGTTTTAGGTCTTCTTAAATCTGTATTTTCAACCAAATTTTGGATTTTCTAAAATCAATATTTTTGGTTTTCTAAAATCAGTATTTTTAATCGTATTTTGAGTTTTTTCATATCAATATTTTTAATCATAATATGATTATAATGAACTGATTTTGAATTGAAATATTATTTCAATTCAAAATCAGTATTTTCAATTGAATTTTCGTCACCCAAAATCAGTATTTTGGTTTTTTTTTAAATCAATATTTTGAATGATTTTGCAGGTCCTTCAAAATCAGTATCTTCAATCGAATTCTATAGTTTCTAAAATCTATATTTTCTATCGATTTTATGTCGTCTTTAATCATCATTTTCAATCGTATTTTCGGTTTCCTAAAATAAGTATCTGTAATCGTATTTTAAGATTTTTATTTCACTATTTTCATATTTTAATTCATTTAAAATCTGTATTAAATCAATATTTTCAATCGTATTGTAGGTCATCTGAAATCAGTATTTTCAATCGTATTTTTAGGTCCTACAACATCATTAGTTTCAATCAAATTTTGATTCGGGTCTTTTAAAATCAACATTTTCAAACGTATTTCGGGTCATCCGAAGTCAGAACTTTCAATTATATTCTAGTAAGTTTCATGTAGAATCGTATCTGGTCGCACTCAAACTCTTCACCCAGCGAATATTTCCTATTCAATTTAGTTATTATGACGTCGGTCGAACATTAATTTTCCGAGGGGCTTTGATAAATTTAACCAGTCCCGCTCAGGTTGGGTTAGCGAAAGCTTTTTGATTTACGGAATCCCCCGTCACCGCACGTTGGCAGCTATAGATTAAACCTGCCTTATATACTCCACCTATGTAGAGCCACCTAATACATATTATTATATACGTCGAAACCCACACAACCTCGCGTTCTCTCCGAATAAACGAACACACAGAACCCAGAGCCCCTTGTCACCCGAGCTCTGCCACCCCACAATTATAGGGAAAGCTTTTCACGACAACCTTTTTCCTTTGATGAAATGAAAAATACGGGTTGAAGTTGTTTAACATTTTCATCTAGTTGTTCAAAAACTAATCATGTCAGCGACTGTAGAAATATGAAACAACGTTAACTGTAAAATAAATTCTTCTTTGTTTCCACTCACATTTCTAGCCATGAAGAGAAAGAAGCTCGACTTGCAACATGAATATTTATATGATGAAGAATTCCATTTCATTGTCAGAGTCAAACGGTTGGTGTAGGGCAGCGGTTCCCAACTGATGGTCCGCGAGGTATGGCTGAGGGGTCCTTAGGATATACAAATTAAATATTTATTTGCAGCTTCTGAACGTTGACTTCTGCGTCTGGCTTCATACGACAGCTAAAGGTGCCTACAGACCGGACGATAACATTGTTGAAAACATTGTTATTAACATTTTTCAGTAAGATTTCTTTCAGACCGGAGGCAACACTGTTGACGACAATGTTATCGACATCGGGCGAGTGGAATTGTTAATAACATTGTTACGCCGCACGAAAAATGCTGACAACAATTCCTCCTTCGAAATGTTACCAAAAAAATTGTTGGCAACATTTTTGGTAACAAAGTTATTTATTCCGTCAACATTGTTAGTAACACTGTTGTCAACACTGAGTTTTGTTATCGAGCCATGAGCGATAACAAACCGGGATTTCTGGTAACATTGTGTTTCACAGGATTTTGAGCCTTTGAATTGGTGGGAGAAGGGTAGACTGTGATTCACACTGTTGCACTGACGACGAACTGTGGAGGACATTTTGGTTTCTTTGATTAATTATGAGCAGTAGTGACAAGGGAAGTAGTGAAGTGGGAATAATGTATTGGGAAAAGGGCGAAGTAGTAAGGTTGATTGAGGAATATAGAAAGCAGAGATGCTTATGGGACGTGCAGCTGCCTCAGTTCAAAGACGAACAGAAAAAGTGTGATGCTTGGAAAGTGCTTGGGATTGCCGTTAATCGTACTTGGGTGGAGGTGGAGAAGAAAATGAAAAGCCTAATCGGACAGTTTCAACGTGAAATGATAAAATGCAAGGGACATTCGGGCCAAGGGACTGATGATGAAGATGACGGTACTAGATACGGACACACGAAACAGCAGCATGAGGCTGCTGTAGCTGTCTCCTGTGGCCAAATATCGCAGGGTGATGGCAAGCCTGTCCTGCACTGAGATGGCCTTCCTATAGTTCGTGTCTTGCCGTCGAATACGAGACCCCACACGATTCAGAAGGAACTCGAAGTCAGTGGAGGACATCCGGGAGAATCCTTTGAAACTGTCCAGCTTCTTCTTGTTCAACGTCATGAGAGTCTCATCTTTTCGGATATCCTCGAGAACGTCCCGGCTTTCTCTCTTCGCCAAGTATGGCCGTACCCATACTCTCCTGTGTCGTCTAGCTGACGAGCACAAAACTACGACGCACGCTGCAGCAATTGCTAAGTCAGCCATAGTCCATCGAGTACTGGAGAACACCTACTTGTTCACACCCAAATGTTATTACTTTGAATGTTAACAACATTGTGGATAACATTGTTAGAAAACTAGACCCAAAAAAGCAGATGGATGAATTTTTGGCAACAAAAAAGTTGACGACATTGTTGCCAACAATGTTGGTAACTAATTTTCCAGATCATCACTTTTTGTTTCCAACATTTTTGTTATCTACAATGTTATGTTAATAACAATGTTTTCCGCTAACATTTGGTCTGTAAAGGCCTTAACGCTAGCACACTCTAGTTTGGCTTTATGTATTTCAGAGATGTCAGTTATTGCTATATTGTTAGTTATTTATTGCTAGTGCTCACAGAGTACTGGAGACAATTTAGTGCTAGTGGAGTTTGCTAGTGCTAGTGCGGTCCCTGACCGAGTTGTTTACATGTGTGATTTTGTGCAACATTTAAGTGATTGAAAAGCTTTGTTTTCACGGAAAGTTAATTACGCGTACGTTATGGACCGTTGGTTAAAATGTGGATCGTTAAAACGGCCTAGGCATTAGTGATGCGACATCGATGGAAAACATCGATGTTTCTCAACATCGATGTTTTTGAAATCCACCATCGATGTGGAGTGGAATCATCGACCAAACACATCGATGTTTCTCGACATCGATGTTTCACAACATCGATGTGCCCGATCTATGTATAGTTACATAATAATAAATATTCGATAACGTTTGGCTGTAGTTACCTACTCAATTTCTAGCCTAGTACATTTTCCAAATGACTATTTAAAGCAGTTTCACCCCTAATAAATTGAGAAAATACGTCAGTGAATAAGAAAAATATATATTTTTCATTATTTTCATAGCACTTGCCCAGGTTTTTTTTAAATTTTTATTTTATTTTATTTTTTTAAATTTGTTTATTATATATATAAATAGGAAAGCATTGAAAGGAAGGAATTGCAAATTAAAGATAAACCTCGTTTATTAAAGTATGACGACATATGAACAAAAACACATGGTACATAATATTTCCAAATCTGAAACATTTATTCAGGTTCAGGTTTTTCCATTTTACATGTTTTCTCCCCAGTACTTCTTATTTATTGCACGAGTGAAAATCGGTCGAAAAATTAGCTATTATTTATTCCTCCAAGAGACAATTATGTAATAATTCATCGCGATTGGTATTTTAACGCTTGTTTCATTCATTATTTTAATGTGTAAACTATTGAGAAAACCAATGGGAACAACAAATGGGGAAAATTACGACATTGATTGAAACATCGATGTTGTGAAAACATCGCCATCCAAACATCGATGTTAAAAACATCGATGTTTATAGAAAAACATCGATGTTTTGAAAACATCGATGTCGATGTCGCATCACTACTAGGCATACAGATGAAGAACGAGAAAATGTTTCGAAAAAAGAAAAAAAAGAGAAAAAATTTCGATGTTAACTTAATAAGTCAGTGACTCTCGAACCGAACTTGCTAGTATCTCTAAAACCCAACTCGTCGGCGTCTCTTGAACCTTGTAAATACTCTGTATTTTCACGAATAAATCCCAAGTTTTATAGTATTAGTTTGATTTTTTTTTCACATATTTTGGTTCTTTTTAGGTAACTTTAGATAGTGGGGGGATTGTAGTACCTTGATGAAGGGGTCCTTGGAAAAATTTAGTTGGGAACCGCTGGTGTAGGGTTACTGCTAGGTATCAGATTGTGTTTAGATGTTACCAGTGCAACGGTTCAAAGGGTCAAAGGTTCTAGTAGTTTTTGAGATCATTATTCAATAAATCGGTATCACTTCACAAAGATGGGGCACCATCTAATAGATCATAATGATATCAACCCAATCATCTGCTCGGTCTTGTTCTGTGCCTAATTGATGGTTCCTATCCATCTCATACTTCTTGGATTCTGTTCGAGATTGTCGGAGGTAAAAATGAGTCATGAGGTTCGAAGAATCCTCTCCACAGCCGGTAACCAGTTCCAGTTACTAGTTAGGTTAGGGAGGGTCGGACCACACAGTTACGTCACTTCGCGGTCGCAACCTTCAATCTGGCGCTGCTATCGGTCACCTCATTTCCCCACCGCTCGAGGTGGTTGACGCGTCAGATTAGGGCTACTAGGTTTTATTTTTTCTATTTTCGTGAATTATTTTCATTAATGAACCTTTGAAATCGAGCAAAAAAAACATTCCCCCCCCCCCCCCCCTCAATTCAAATTTGTTGGTTTCAATGTATGTAAAATCCAATTATCAAATTATACAATTCGCGTCCGTCCGCCGTACCAGTATTCAGCCCAGTTCCCATGGACCAATTTTGATGAAATCTGGTTATTGTGAGTCACTTCTATGGGGTGAAAAGTGGGGGGTTGAAATTCTCAAAAATTATCTTAATACAGGCAGGTATTGTTTTTGCATTAATCTCAAATCAGGAGGATTTTTCAGAATTGAGTGAAATCACTAAAAAGCTCAACCGTTCTCTTCCTGTGAGGATAATTAATACCAGGTCTAATTTATACAATTGATTAATGTTCATTTATAGTGTGTTTGGAATGTCGTAAAAACGAGTCTTTTTTTGCTTGATACCCATTTTTACGTTCAATAAAAACAGTGCTTCAAGAAAGGACATCAAATTAAAGATTAATCATTCTATTAATGGTAATTGAAGCTTTTACAGATTATTTCTGGTTGTGTTTTTATATGATCGTTACCAGCTTTTTTCATTTCATTCTCATGGTAGGTTTAGTTTTCAACAATTTTGAACAAAACCCAGCAATTTTGCCCAAATGGCGTAAGTACTTCGTGTTGAAATTTAGCGTGAGACCTCAACTCTGTCATCTGCGTAAACATTTCAAGGGGTATCGCCTATTACATTCTGCTGCTGAAACCATAATATATGGAATACTAAATGTTAAATCTATCTCTCTAAGTTGGGTTTTTTCTCAAAAACGATCGAATTTCACAATTCAACTCTGAAAATTGCAACCTCTCTTCGAAAGTATTTTGGTTTCAGATCTATGGGGTTTTCGGCATGAGGCGATGTTCTCAACTGTACCTAGGTACTGCGTACATACGCATTTTTAAAAAATTATTCACAATTGGAAAGAGGTTTTTTTAAATTTAGATGAACAATATCTACTGATAAGAAAAACAGATTTCAAATGCAATTTTTTTTTAAATTTTGAATACAGTAAAACTTCATCCCAAAAATCAGAAATTTTTTTTGGAATTTTTGGAAATTAAACGTTTTAAACCAAGTTAAATTTTAATGTTTTTAATATGAGGTAGGAAGCCATTATTAAATGATTACAATCATTTGTTGTTATGTCCTCAAACACACGACAAATATTATCAAATTTTAATTACATAAAAGCTCTAACAGTTCCTTTGGTTGGAAGAAATATTTGATTGTAGAATTGACTGCTGAAATTCGGAGCAGCCATTCACTTAGTATACCTGGGTAGTGATTCAACACAGGTTGCAAAAACTGTAATACAGTATCTACAGCATTTTAGGGCAGCATTGTCCACGAATGTTGTCTCATCAAATTGAGCCTTTGAGTGTTTAGTTCCTCGAATGTCAACACGGTGGTATTCATCGATGGTGTTTGGTCTGCAAACAAGGTCCGACTATTCGCGGGAGTTTCACCGCAGAGTCTTCGATGGACGTCGAATCATCAACTCAAGGTAGAATTCAGCTGACCGATGATGTTGGCGGAACCGTGATAATTTGACCAATAGACAGAATGGTCACCGATATTCAGAGGTGAACGTGCAAATCAACCTTCAAGCGGAAACGAAAATTGAAACATCCATCGGTAACCCTCTTAATTTTTCACGGGGAATTCAAATAAGACTTTTTTTGCGCCAGGCAATTGTGTTCGGTGGCAAACAACACCAACTTTGTTTTTCTATAAAGGGTCACCTCATTTTGGTTTATTAGTTTCAATAATAGAAAAAAAACTTTGGAATCAAGCAAGAAAAAATTGTTTTTACCCCCCTTTGGTGGTTTACTTTTCAAGATTTGTAGAATCCAAAAATCGAATAAAAATTTTCCATCCGTCCGTCACTCTGCCTGATTTTTATGATATTTGGTAAATGAGATCCATTTGGGGTCTAGTTGTGCTCCGAAGCTTTTGGTTGATGTCAGTCACTTCTAAGGGCTGAAATTTTCAAAACGCCCTAGCTCAAACTCTTTTGATATGAAGATATTGTTTTGTCATCAATTTAAAATAGAATTCAATTTTCAGAATCGAATGAGACCACGCAGAGGTCTGTACCACCGACCGTTCGTTCCCCTTGAGAACTTAGTTGGACTTATGATTAATCAGAAACACGAGTGTGAATCGTGAAAGAGGGCTAATCCCAGATCAGGCGAGTTATCAATACAAAAAGTATAAACCTTTGTGTAATAATTTGCAGCGTTTTGTCTCAAACCGGTTGTATGAATTGTAAAGATGATCACGATTTTTATGGAACCTCCAAAATATATTTTATTTTCACGCACTCTTCGTTGAAAGTCAGATCTCCAGTCTTTGAAAGAATTTTCGGTGTGGCTCCAACGGAGGCCCTATTTCCAAGAGCAATTAGTCTCAGAAAAGAGGAATAATTATGACAAATGATTATGACGAAACCGAGGAGGAACGGGGCTAATGGAGACCAAAGCGCACCTCTCGAGCACAATAGCCGTTTTAGATGGGGATTAACGATCCCGTTAAATTGTCTGAAAATAGGTTTTTTCCTCCCGGTAACGGCCCTGAACTGAAACTGGGTCGTTTGTATAAGCTCGAACACAATTGTACCTTTAAGAGGAATGAAGGTCTGACTTCAAATAGTGATAAATCATGTAGAGTTGATCAAAATGAAGGTACTGAATGTGTGCAAAAAATGAAGTTTTACCGTCACCATTAATTTAGTTAAAAACTCACCCAAGTACCTGGATGAATATAGACGGAAGAGGGTTTGGTTGTCACGTTTTCGTAAGTGGGTGGTTATCCTAGTTCTGTGAAAATTTAATTCAGAGCACTCAAATTCAACTTCCTCGTCGGACTTTCAATTTTCTGAAATGGAGGCTTTATGAGTTTTCTTTTACTTCATGTAGGGTGGAGTGGGGTAATTGCGTACCAAAATTTCAATAGTTCAACTTTAACCTCACAAAGCTCTGCCCCAGTTACAGCTAGAGTAAAATTTTTTTCTTTAAAATTTACGCAATTTAATGCTGATTACAATCGCTGGATTGATATTTTAATTTTTCAACTTCTTCATAGCTTTCAGCTCTATTTTTTAAAACGACCTCCTTGCTACACATTTCCCCGGTGAAATGGGGCAAATGTGTAAGTGGTTCTGTTTTCTAATTTCTTATCAACTCACATATTTACGGGGCAAATGCGTGAAAAGGCCACTAAAAACAAACAAAATGGGATATTCAGAATTTTATTTGCGACATTTTTTCCAGTAGAAACAAACTTTTTTCTCCAACAAGTGCTAACAAGGGGGAAATAAAGGAAGGATATTAGTGATAAAAAGAAAGGTCAAACCAAAAATAAGTGACTTAGATCAAAAGGAGAAGAAAATTAACCACCAAACAAGCAAAAAATATTTAGTTCATAAAAATAAACGTAAAATCACATGCACCTGCTGCCACACATTTGCCCCTTGGAGAACTTACACTTTCCCCCCAACATGGTAAAATCAAGGGGTATTTGTATACCACAGCCAATTCTACAGAATACGGAAGTTTCAAGAGTTGTATACTATTATAATCATTAAAAGTACTTACCAGAATATGAAAACTGGACGGAATGACACACAAAACTTATATTGACAGTCCATTTACAAGAAATTTGCACAAAGCACTGCACTTGACTCACGAGTGAAAAGGGACTCTCCACGAAAACAAGTCGGTAGCACATGAGAGCGCGGTCAGAGTACAACCAACTTTTGTGATAAGACGTATCAGATGTAAACACAACCATAGAGAAGACATTCGAAAATCCAGTTTCATTTGGCGCCATTTTTTGAACCACTTACACATTTGCCCCGTTTACACAATTACCCCACTCCACCCTACTACCTAAGGTTGATATTTATTCGAGAAATATGTTTTCTCTCACCTTCGCCTTCCTGCAACTGCAATACATATGTCAGAGCGTATTCGATAATGGGGTGTGCGCCTTGATTTTTTAAGATTTTTAATCTAAGGTACACCTCATTCTGAGAATTTTGGCACCAACCGCGACCTTCTAGCGTGAGTAGATCTGTTTCTATGATTTTTCAAAGTTTCGACCGTTTATGACGTCACGTGCCCCTCCCGCCTGGGCGGGACCCCCCAGCCCACTGTGACGTCATAAACGGTCGAAACTTTAAAAATTCATAGGAAAAGATTTACACACGCTAGAAGGTCGCGGTTGGTACCAAAATTCTCATAATGAGGTCTACCTTAGATTAAAAATAACAATAAACAGTTTTTCCTACACAGGCGCACACCCTATTTGGATCCCTGGCCGTTACTGGCGTAGTCAGACTTACAAGGAGAGGCTCTCCGATTTTGTTTTAAATTTT
The DNA here is from genome assembly GCA_009739505.2 of Apolygus lucorum. Taxonomy (NCBI): domain Eukaryota; kingdom Metazoa; phylum Arthropoda; class Insecta; order Hemiptera; family Miridae; genus Apolygus; species Apolygus lucorum. The sequence continues at coordinate 4,092,758 of CM019182.2, forward strand.
ACTGGTTATTCTAGGAACAAACTTAAGCCGACACGTATTCCACCGTTTAATGAGCCTCAAGAGCTCATATATATATATTTTTTTTAATGGCGTTTACGAAACAGCTAGTGCACCGTGTATCCATGCCTATCGCATTGAAACTCCCAGAGCCTTTCCACATACAGGGTTTAACGCTATAAGAACGTCAACCCGAAGAATTTCGATTCTACAGCTAATTTCCGATAGAAAATGACTCTTAGCAAATTTCGTTTAACCCCTTGTCTTTCCAAATTTTTTTCAGTTTAAAGATTTTTTTTCGTTTTTTTTGACCTTATGTCACTAAAACGTCCGTAACTCCCTATGGATACAGTAAAAAAATTAAAACTAGTTATACCGTTGGAAAGAGAGTTAAATTTCCTATCTCCCCGAGCGAGAACCAAAGTTTTTAAATAGGCATAACGGGTGAAAAATGAACTTGAAAAGAAAAAATTGTCAAACCTTGAAAATCTCAACTTTTTTCAACCGCTCATAAGTCCTCTCTTTCCAGCGTGTAAAGGCTTGCCTGTAAGCCTAAAAGTTGCACCAAAGGCTCACCTTTCAAACGGTTTAGTCATTTTCATTTTTAAAGTAGGATTTATTACAGAAATTTATGTTTGAACGCGGAAAAACGTGAATTTTTTCAACGAAGGCGACGCGCCGGCTAAGGCGATCCGAGGGTTTCGAGAGGCCTCGCAGGCTCCTCGACTCCGTTGAAAAAATTCACGTTTTCTGCGTTCAAACTCAAATTTCTGTAAGAAATCCAACTTTAAAAATGAAAATGACTAAACCGTTGGAAAGGTGAGCTTTTGGTACACCTTTTAGGCTTGTAGGCATTTACACGCAGGAAAGCTGAGATTTATGAGCGGTTGAAAAAAGTTGAGATTTTCAAGATTTGACAATTTTTTCTTTTCAAGTTCATTTTTCACCCGTTTTGCCTATTTAAAAAACTTTGGTTCTCTATCAGGGAGATTGAAAATTTAACGCTCTTTCCAACGGTGTAATTAGTTTTGATTTTTTACTGTATCCAAAGGGAGTTACGGACGTTTTAGTGACATATGGTGAAAAAAATCTTAAAATTAAAAAAACTTGGAAAAACAAGGGGTTAAACGAAAGTTGCTAAGATGAATTTTGTAGTATCGGAAATTAGTTGTAGACTCGAAATTCTTTGGGTTGACGTTCTTATAATGTTACACCCTGTATAGAGGGTTTTTCACAAAATATCCCTGGAAGGCCACAATAAAATGCCGAAATGCAAGCCCTTCCAAACTTTATTCTTGGAAGTATAATTTTAAAACTACAAATTTCGCCAAAACAAATCTAGAATTATCAAAAAAAGACGTTGAAGAAAATTTCACCCTTTTGTTTGGACCACAATAAACATTATAGGATGCGTAGGACAACCCAAAAACCATCTTGCAGAGAACGTGCGAATCTCGAGCACCCTCACCTCCACATGTTCGTGTTACAAGTTACATTACAAGTTGAATCATCTCTGTCATCGTGGAAGGCGGCCTCAGAGAGCGTTATGAATAAACTACCATCTCATTAACCGACCGCCGCTCATTCTGCGTTTACGGCCCCGTTCGCTCGTCCGAATAGACTCGATCGTTTCTTTTTCGACGGGAAGCCGAGTTACGCAGGCGTAAATACGCGTAGTTAATGTTGCTAATTGTCGTCTTGCGTAACTCGAATAATAATTAATGAAGGTACAGGTGAGGCTGCCCATCTACTCTCGATTAAGCAACGTAAATATTCCGTCCGCGCTTTTGCAGTAACAACTCTCGTGAGCGTGACGATGTCGATATGAAAAATATTTTGTGATGAGAGAAGAATGCGAACACGAATTTACCTCTTGTAAGAGTCGAGTATTAAAACATTGTTACATCGAAGGCTTATAATAAACGAGAAAAAGAGACCTTCCACCTCTCTTTGGTGTTCAATAGACCGTTAGAATTTGAAGGTTTACGTTTCAAGGTATATGGAATCGAGAAATCGATTTAAAACAGTATTCGTGACTCGAGTAGGACTTGAGTAACTACTCCTGAGAGTAATTACTCTCAGGACATGAGTAGTTACTCGAAACTTGGTATTCAGAGTGTCTTACATAACATGAGTAGTTACTCGAAACTTGGTATTCAGAGTGTCTTCAGATTGTCGAGCAATTACTTGTCTTTAGAGTAACTACTCGACAAGAGTAACTACTCGAGATTCTGGAGATGCATCGTGAGGCTCGAGTAGTTCCTCAACCAGCAGTTGGTAGCCCTGATTGCTAGTTGAACGGGAAACTTCCTTTGTTTGACAGGGATTTTCCCCTGTTTAATGGGGAACTTCCCTGTATTGATACATCACTGCAGTGGTAACCCTTCCGGTAGGTTTTGAGAGCGCTGCATGTTTTTTTTTGAGTGGTCGGTAGTTCGTCAGTTTGTAGTGTGTTGTGCGTGAAATGGGGAAGGAGAGAGATAATAATGTTTGGAGATATTCTTTTCCTGTTCTAACCACTTTTGAACCTGGTGGTGCATCAGCAACGGTGCTTTTCAACCTCTGAGCTAATAATCTGGTAAGGTTGACTTTTATGTGTGAAACAAGCTGCAAGAATGTGACGATTCGAAAAAGCGGTAGAATGGAATGGAAGAGTATCTTCAGTTGGTTGTCTACTTGGTAATCCTCTCACATTTCAGTCAATACATAATTGTAAATGAATCGAGTAAGATCTAAATTATTTCTATTACAAAAATTATCAAAATCTATAAAATTGAACTCTGTCATTGAAGTAGTTCCATTTTCCTCAAAATATATCAATTTTCTCGTGGTTATGTTAAATTTTCTTCATTTCCCCCAAGAAATGTTTAAAAATCTTTTTGTTTATTCATTTTTAGAAAACTATATTGGTATATTAAGGTTTTACTTTGAAGCTGATTGCACTGCCTTCAAATTCCTCTCACTTTACTTATTTCCAAAATTAATGGTTCTGCGAGGGAACGGTTCAAAACACGGCCTTATCACAAACAGTATTACTTTTTGTAAAATTGATCTATTTTTGAATTACTGTATCTCTGTAATTATTTAACCTACAAGGTCCAGTTGGTCTTTAACTAACTATAGAAAATTCTACCTACTGTAGACAATAAATTATTGAAATTACATTTTAGAAGTTATAGTTAAAAAACTGAAAAAAGTCAAAAATTTCATGGTTTTTAGCGCACTATGTTAGTAGCAAAGGGTTTTCAAAGTTGCAAATTTGGATGACTTTTTAAATCATTTCAATTTTTATTATTATTATAGATTTTTGCGATTGCAAAGAGTCGTAGATATATCCATTTTTGATGAGAACAACACGTTGAGTAACTGCTCAAGTGTCCTGTCCAGGTGCCTCGAGTATTTGCTACTTTCGAGTATCGGCCAGACCTCGACTTGACGCCGAGTTTTGTTTATGAATACCACATCGAGCAAATGCTCCAAGTCCGGAGCAACCGCTCGAGTAACTACTCGAGTAGATACTCGAGATGGCGACTGTGAATACCGCTGAGCATCCGCCATTACTCCAAGACCCATTCGAGTATTTACTCGACCTCGAGTAATGTCTATGAATACCGCCCGTAGTAGCCGTCTTTATTCAGCCCTTAACGCCACATATCTGGTGGCTGATGGCAAAACTGAATGTATGCAGCATAGCATCCATACAACTAACAGCGACGTATAACATTACGAGATGAAAAAAGCTCAATTATTGATAAATGCATTCTCCAACACAAAACTGTTGTTATTTCACTATTATGTTAACGATTTTTCTGATTCAAAAAATGCAACACGATAGTAAAGACACGATTATGTTGACTTTTCCACTTTTGGTTTATTTTGGTTTATTATTTTCAATAATAAACTATTGGAATCGAGCTAGAAAAAACAAATTTTTACCCCCCCCCCCTTCACTTTTCTTAGCAACCCTCGACCGATTTGGTTGAAATTTGGTATATTTCTATTCCCCATTTGGGGTTTAGTTGAGCCGCGAAGCTTTTGGTCGATATCAGCCACTTCTAAGGTGTGAAAATTAAGGGTTGAAATTTTTCAAAAGTGCCTTAGCTCGAAAACTCTCGAAATAAAGCTATTGTTTTTTCACCAATTTTAAATAGTAGGTATTGAATTTTTTTAAATTTTAGAGACCACCCGGAGCCCTGTTCTACGAGAACGAGAAGGGTTGGACTTACGATTAATAGAGATGGCAACGATATATCGATATATGAAATACATCGATATGTTACGTTTGATATATCGATATATTTATGTCGATATAGAGAACCGATATTATTGGTCAATATCGATTCCTTTCTTCCGATGTATCGCTACTTGTTTTCAACAAGTAAAAATTAAATATTAAAATGGACAGATGAGAAGGAACGCCTGTACCTGTAAAAACATAAAGTAATCGTATTCCTAATTTTGTAGGTACCTACGTGATGGGTTGATTTCAGACTAATGACTTCATCTCAAACATGATGGTTTACACTACAGTGGCGCTCAAGGCTCAATATTATTTGACTTGAGCCAAAAGTAATGGAGGGGCGTCCAGATTAAAACACTTATACGAGTTCAAGCAATTTATAAGTTAATGAAACATTAGAAGAAGCTATGGTGAGGATATTTATGATTTTTTATATTATGTTTTAGGACCCCTGAGGGTAGTTTATTCACAAATTTGCAACCCCAAAAACAATTTGCTACTGACGTAGTGCTCTGACTATCATGACATTTTCGCACTTTTTCAACTAGGTATGATGATTTCGATAATTCATACCCATTAACTTTTAAAAGCAGGTTGAATACTTACTTCAACAGTTTTTCCAAGTAGATCTTCCGAAATGTCGAGTATATCGATATTTCCTCCAAAGCGATGTTAGTAACGTTTCAATTCACTTACCTACTTACTTCAATAACATTTTTCAAGTAGATCTTCCAATATATTTCACTCGATTTGCCATCCCTACATGCGTTGTAACGTAAACCATCAAACTTTTGATGGTTAAATACTAACTTCAAAGAGTTTTGACATTTTCATGTCTTTGCCCTGGCACATAGCACAAAAAACTGTCACGAAATTGCGTAACGAAATTGTGTTACAGTGCCTTTATAATGATTTCCGCTTACAACGACCCCGTTGTTAGGTTTGTTCCTTTTCTACACTTTTTAACCCACAAAAATCGTTCACCATTCGTTGGAAAGATCTCGATTTAACGAACATTTTCATGTTCTCCATAACATATTGACTATACGAATAGCGGAGCTATGGGCATAACTGTTCTCATATTTTGTTTACAAACTAATGATCGTGAGTGTAGAAGATAATTAATCCGGAATCGTCTATTTTATTGAAATTAGGTACCTACCTCTTAATATTAATAATTGTGTCAATTTGTAACATAATAATATTATGTAGGTAGGTACTACGAGGTAGTACTACGAGGTAGCTAAAGAGGTAGGTACTACGAAAGAGTGTAGATATATTATATCTACACTCTTTCGTAGTACCTACCTCTTTAGCTATAGATAGTTATTATGTTAATGATTCGTTTCACATTCTGACAACAACGGAGGGTGGGTTATAAAATCCTATAGTGAGGTAAAAAGCAATAGGTAAAGACATGAAAATGTCCCAATGCGTTGCAGACTCGTATACAAGCGTTTTTTTTTTTTTTTTTGTTTTTTTTTTTAGAAAAAAAATTCTGTTTAATCATAGAAAAAGTAAACAGTTGACATGGATGTTTTTCTTTATATTGGATGGTTGGTGATTTTGTAGACGAGTGATCTATACAGAAAAATAATAAACCATTGTGCAAATTATTACAAATAATTTGCAGCGTTTTTCAAACTGATTGTGAATTTTGTTGTAAAATGGCTCTTCTTCAACGTTCGAGTAATTTTCTTTTCAATTAATTTGGAGTTTTTTTCTTATGTATCCCATTTTGCCTACCAACGGAGGACTATGATGACACTGTGACCAAGATCGATAAATTAATTATTTCTGAGCTCTATGACATACCTTTTTCTTCAACTTTTACTCACAAAATTTTTTCGCTACATGGTATAGATTTTATGTTATTCAGCTTTTTCCAAGTAAATCTTCCGAGTTTTCGAGTATATCGATAAATTTCTTCCAAAATGATGTTTGTATTGTTTTAAAACGTTTTAACTCACGTATCTACTAAACTACGTTTTTCCAAGTTAGATCTTCCGATATATCGAAATGTCGATCTTTTTTCTCCGATATACCGTAGGTATCGATATCTCATTGTCGATATATCATTTGATCAGTATATCGATATATTTAATTCGATATGCCATCCCTAACGATTACCAAAGAGGTCTCCATTGCTTTTATCCGTGTGACGTCACACAGAATGGATGTATCGATTCTTCGACTAATCGAACGGTTATTCGAATCTCGCTGAAAGGCGGCCATGTTGACTCCGTTGTAAACAAAGATTGTATGGACGGTTTTTCATTATGCCAAATTATGAGGTTATTAGTTGCTCTTCTCGTCCCGGAAGCGGTATTTAATTTTTTGGTTTGCCAAAAGTGATTAGAAACAGTGTGGAAAGACAAGAGAATTTTCCAAAAAATAAGAATATCAGCCTTTTGGCGTCGCTGATTCCCAGCGTTCCTGACAACCATGTTCGATGAACTGACTGAATTCCCATCGTTGTAAATAAAGATTTTTTCATTAGACATGCCGATTTGTCCGGTATTTTGCTGCTCTTCCCGTCATGTTTTATGGTTTACCAAAAGTCATTAGAAGCCAATGTGAAAAGACAAAAGCCCTATAAGAAAAAGAAGAAGAGCAAGGTGGCTTGCTCGAATCAATCGCAATTTGAGAGGGTGACAACTAAACTCCAAACAAATACTAGTTTGTTCTCGGCATTTCATCACCGGTAAAAATAAAAATACGTCACATTTTAACGTGCTGACGTTACTTCAGTCATCAGTAGTTAGGTAGTAATAATAAAATACCTACCCTCATTGGACGAGCTTCACGAAATGTTTTTGTTTGTGTCCAAGTGTTTTGATTTGTACGAAGTTCCCAGGAAGATAATTTCGAACCTATTTGCGTGATTGGTTTGAAGTTCAATTAGTAAATGATCGATGTAAATATGCACTTCATCTCGTGAATTTCAAAATTCAAGTAATGACTCCATTGCATGTTAATCTATCCATATTCGAACCATAAAATGGAGTAAACGTTTAGGTCAATATATACCTACATAATATGTATATATATACATATATACATATGTATATATGTATATACATAATATGTATATTTCAAAATTAGGTTCCATATATTATATGGAACCTAATTTTGAAAAATTGCTCATACAATAGGTACTGCTTCATTGCTCGAAGTAGGGTGCGTGCTAGAGTCGGGAAAGTAGTTTATTATAATTTTTAATTGAAAGTCGAGCCCTCACTGAGAGTTTTGGTATCAACTGGATTCTTCTATCATGAGTTGATCTTTTCCCATGATTTTTCAAAGTTTCATAACAATGTTGACTTAGCAAAGGGCAGGGGTTGCTATCATAACATTATTTTCATCAAACGACCGTTGTTGAATCTACTACCTGCCCAAATCATGACATACATCGTTATTATTTCAATTAACCTAATAATAATTGAATAACATTTGAATTACTTACCTTTCCAAACACCACCACCTTGTCACCTGGGAGTACCTTGCATGAGACGGATTTCACATGCCCTGAATTAACGAAGTTGTGCGGATCCAAAGATTTGCAGCACTTCAGTTGCTTCAGGGATATGAAAATTTCATATATGTATGAAGACGGATTTAATCCGTCTTCAATACAAGATACTCCACGAGATCTTCGCGAGTTATGTCTGGAAAATCGTCGTCACACTCAACAACACTGCTCAAAGGGGTCTAAACCACCACAGAGACGTATCTTGAGACACATACTGAGTATGGAATTTCTTGTCAGACATCTAACCCACAAGGGAGACATAATAATAACGATTACATAATTGCTTTTAAAGAATATTATCACCATCGTTCTGTTCACATACCAAGAAACTTGGTATGTAAACAGAATAACCTTGCTGGATAGGAGCGCAAATGGCGCCCCTTCACGACCAGCTGATCGGGTCAGAGAAGATTATGTTGAGAAGGTTATGATAGGTTATGGTTTGATATCGAAAATAATCGATTATTGAGTCTCGAGGATAAAACGAATTGAAATTTTAGCTGACTAAAATGCGATCGTTCCTTCGAGTTGTATTCGGTTTGCCTGCTTAGCAACCAGTAACCAGTGTTCATATGAAGGAACTCCAACACCCTATTTCTCCGAATTGTGTATGAAGCGTTTATTTCTTTCAAATAAACTTGATTGTGAAGTGGGTAGTAGGTAGTAGGTAGTACCTATAGTTGGTAAAAAAAAAAAAAAAATAGTGACCATGGCAAAGCTGTGTTCTTTGCTGACGAGTGATCTATACAGAAAAATAATAAACCCTTGTGAAATATTTTGCAGCGTTTTCTTATGAATCCACTTCCTCCCTTCGGATCATCATGGCCCAGCCTCAAACTATTCCTCAATTTTGGGCCTGATTTAGCAATGAGATCGTGAGAAATTGATGCTCGAGTTAAATTACGATGGAGTGAGTGCTGCTGTGTGTGCGATGTTGACCAAATTCACAGGAGACCGCATTTGCAATGTGAAATGAAAAATGTCGAATGCGAGAAGAAATTTGGATTTTGGAGGACCACATTTTTTTACCTGCTGTACGACTACAAGCTTTCCTGTGGCCGATAGTGAAGAAGCGAAATGTGCGAAAAGCACTTCGATCGGGCGACAGACATTCAACGACCAAGTTTGGGTCAGGAGCTTCCCACATCCTCTAAACCACAGGAGACCCCGTCTGCGTTTTGAGTTACACCTGAGGGTTGGTTAAGGATTCGGATGTCAAAAACGATCTAAAAAAACAAACAGGAGGTAGGTATCGTGAGAAAGTTCAGTACTTGAAAAGAAGCTCATACCACTTTCAGGATAGCAGAACAAAAATAACATCAACAAATCCTCAGAAATTTATGGAATCAATTTCATCGATTTTCCCCCGAAATGACCTACATAGTAAGTAATTCCCCTTCCTCTCGTCTCGTGTAAAATTGGCGCTCCGCTCAGCTCGACTGGAAATCAGCCGTCGCGACGCGGAAAGTCCTTTGACCCGCTTCGACGTTCGATGAACTGCTCATCGTGAATCTCGTCATTAAACTTCCTCAGCACCATCAACCCACTCTCCCCCAAAACATACTTTCGGGAGCATTTTGAACACGTGAACCGAAAAATAAGTTAAATTGTTTAATGAAGTACTTCAGTGCTCTTGGCACGCAAATTGCAATGGGGTATTTCGGTGGGTCGAAAATTCTGGTTTTTGACCTCAATTTGGATCAGGACCGTGGAAAACTTATATACTCCAACTTTTTTCCCAATGTTACTATAAAATGTGGTAGAAGAATTAATTAAAGAGATCACACGTTTGAAAAAAAGATGGGCCTCCCTGGAAGCACACACACTTACTCATTTTGTATTTTGTAGTGTCCAAGAGATTCTCAGGTAGGTTACCTACGCTCAGGAAAGCGTTGTATCTCTTCTGTGTGCATGGATACTTTTTTCAAAGATAGTTTTTTCAAGGGGAGCAATTTATAACGTCACACAATTTGAATTCAAAATGATATTTCTAAAAGCTGGGCAAGTACAATATTCGTATATGCAAGTAGGTACCAGCTGTACGGGTTCCCTAAGCCTGGGAGGTATTGGGTGCTAAAATCTTATTATATGATGAAAAGTACAAGGGTATAATGAAATACTCTTCTTCTTTCCAAGTCGATGCATTTCGAGCGGTGGTCTCCACTCTTCATCAGGATATGTATTAGAAAGAGATACAAGGCGGGGTGGTTCGTTGTTAAAGATATAGTGGGTACTTCAAATTGCAATCGATGTTGTATACATAGGTGTTGGTCGTAAGCAGGGCAACAAATTTCTTTCTAATGTCCCAACCAATGTGGCTTAGAGATGTATTGCAGGTACAATGGGGGGTAGGTGCAGGCAGCATACCAAAATTCAGACAGAAGGGATTACCCTTGAAGAAACTTTTGGTTAATATACCGCTGCAAAATTTGACTGACGTTATCAATACAATTACACAAGCGATATGGTATTGACAGGCTCTCGTTTCAAGGATAAACGTAGGTATCTTCAGTGGCATCCATTTCCAGGGCATGGGGTGGTATTTTGTGGATTTCAAAATGTTTCTTCCAAAACGAACAGAGGTTTCCGGAGTGTTCTCACTACCTACGATTGTTCTTAATAACTTTGATTGAAATGAAATCATCATGCGAAAAAACCGGTATCCAATAAAGGTTACAGTGGTGGGGGCTGGTCATCCCGTGGGAGCCAGCGACCACACATATTTGCGAGATGTAAAAACTTGGATTCACACTGGATTTGACGAATTATGCGTTAAATGTTGTACAAAAAGGTGATGATTAAATGATTAAATGATGTACAAAAATGCGAAGACGGAAAAGGACTGATGAAGAGTGGAGACCACCGCTCGAAATGCATCGACTTGGAAAGAAGAAGAGTATTTCATTATACCCTTGTACTTTTCAACATATAATAAGATTTTAGCACCTAAGACCTCCCAGGCTTAGGGAACCCGTACTACTTGCATATACGAATATCACACAATTTGCTTCGTCACACCCTGCTGCCTTCGTTCAAATCTTCAACTTTTATTAACTTCCCTAATTTCTTCTAAACATTTTCTCGTCGAACAGACCTGATTTCTATTATTCCTAAACCATACTCTTTAGAAAAACAAAATTTTAAAAAATTGACTAAAATACCCCATTATCAAGCAAAATTAAGTTTTTTCAGACATGAATCACATATTATCCACAGTCTCACTTATCAGAACTAGGTATCACTTACGTTCTTCGTGTGCCAGTAGTAGGAATTCTTATAAAACTCCCTCACCCTGCACAAAGGTCCGGATTGCAAATCTAGCTGACCTTAACCGCGCTTATAAAACATAAATATACTTACTTTATGATTCAGAATGCGGTGATCTTGTCAGACTTGAGGTAGGCTTAACCGCAAAGCAGTATGAAATATCACGTGGGTAAGAAGTTATAATGTGTAATCCAAATCTTTATAATGAGTAAAAATACACCAACTTTCGTTGAAAAAGTAATCAATAATAAATAGGTGGAACAAATACCTTGAACTAATTGCAGTTTATAAGCGAACTGCTCTTCCAAAAGTCTTCCAAGCTTCAGTAAGCACCAAATGGAAATGAACTGGGAGTCAGACGTTCTTCAAGTACCACCTATCTCGTTTGAAAGGAAGAGCTTCCGACGAAACTCTCTAACTCGTTAATTTCTTGTTTGCGTTGAAATTAGTAACAAGCACTCGACATTTCAGTTCAGACCGTTGAAAAGCCTTTAGAATGACGTATCAAAGAACTAAGTGAGCTGACGAGCAAGTTTGACGCTAGAGGGGTAGACTGATTGAAATTAACTAGAGGTTAGGTTAGGAGGGAGGTTTAAATAGGTGGAGTCTCAGTTGACCCAGAAATGACCGTCTGGCGGGCGGTGCCATTCAGAAGGTTTCGGACAGTATTGACGGAAATTTCTTCAATCAAATCTCGTCAATCTCTTCTCCGTGTTTGCTCTCTTGCTCCTTCAAATTAGGGTAGGAAACAAGATTTTTCCATCACCTTTTACTCCCGATTATATTTTCAATGTAGTCGATTCCATCTACTATTCAATCGACGACCCAAGTCAATTTAAAATCGATTGTTACATAAATTAGCAGTTTAGCTGAAAAACCAGCTTCGCACATTTAAAACTTTTCAAAATTGTTTCAAATTTATCTATCAAGATTGTTGGGCTAATTTTTTAAAATGTTTTTGTTATCCGTCTTCCTGAATTTATCTTTGAGTCTGAATAACTTTTGTTAAGATTCACTATTTCTGGTTGTGTTCAACTTTTGAAACCTTGAATGAATTTATGACTGGCAAAGGCTGACTTGATTTAGAACCTACTCAGGTGATGTGAGATGAGAAGGAAAAATTAAGAAAGGATATCGTCAACCAGTACTCGGAACGTTAATGATATAAAGGTAAGAGCTTATCTAATCCAGGCAGAACCGTTAATCGATGTAGTTGTGGTGGATAGGATATGAAAGTCGAACTCAAAACATGGGAGAGATAGTGATAGGTAAGCTTGTGAAACGATCAAGTCAAGTGCTCTGCTAGTATGCTTGAGGAGGCCCTCGAGTTGGGGTATTTATACATTTGTTTCAACTCAAGCGTCCACTCTTCCTTGCGTTTATTTGGAAAATCTACGAACCTATACTAGGAGGCAGAAACAACTTTGCCAGGAAGTCCGTGACAGCAAATTGGAAACCTTAGTTGTGAATTTTTGCTATCATCCAGTTTTATTGTGACTTTTCACATATTTTCATCAATGAACATTTGAGAGAATGCTTTTCAGACTTATGAGAGATACTTCTTTCTAAATGTCACATAAAAGCTTCGTGTCTTTTCTAAAATCTTCATACGTATCTAGGTATTAAAAAATAGGTGCTTAAAGTTTTTCTTTTGGTTTATTATTTTCAATAATGAACCTTTGGAATCGACCAAGAAAAAAAATTTTTTAACACCCCCTCAAAATTTGATGGTTTACGTTTCAAGATACGTAGAATCCAAAAATCGAATAAAAATTTGGCCGTCCGTCCGCCGTCCGCCGTACGCCGTACGCCGTCCGCCGTACGCGGCACTTTTGCCACTTAGCATTGACCGATTTTGATGAAATTTGGTATGTAGACTCCATTTGGGGTCTAGTTGTGCCCCGAAGCTTTTGGTTGATGTAGGTCACTTCTAAGGGTTCCAAAATCAATTTTGAAATTTTGAAAACGCCCTAACTCAAAAAATTTTGATATAAAGGTATTGTTTTTCCTTCAATTTAAGGTTCTATAGAATTTTTAGAATTTTTTGAGACCACGCGGAGCTCTGTAGGACAAACCGTTCGCTCCCTACGAAAATTTAAGGGTTTATATTGAAATATATATATATATAAATCAAAACACGAGTGTGAATCGCAAAAGAGGCCTAATCTCCGTTCAAATTAGAGCTGACCAAAATGCGATCGATGGTTGGTGATTTTGATTTTTTTATTTTTTTCATTCATTTTTTTCCTTCATATTGGATGGTTGGTGATTTTGTAGACGAGTGATCTATATAGAAAAATAATAAACCATTGTGTAATAATTTGCAGCGTTTTTATGTATAATTTGACTTAGTTAATACGTTGAGTTCGCACATGAAAGCTGTGAAACTAATTAATACAGGGTATAATCGTTGAGGTCGAACTACCGTCCATGGGTCGATTCTACATCCAATTTGTGATAAAGAATGACCTATGACATATATTTTTTACTCCGCTTAAAATCAGAGATTCTAACTTCATTGATTTTTTCGTGTTTCCAACTTTACTTCACAAAAACACCAATAATTTCCTTATTTTTCAGAATAATCACAAATTTGTGGATACTGATGGAACAATTCTAATTTCTGTAGTGCAAGGTAAAAGATTTTTAGAATGATTCGAATGTGAGAGAATTAGACCTAACTCGAAGATTTGTAAAATATTGAAGTTTTCCAGTTCCTTTATTCGTTTGTTACCCAAATTGAATCTCTATGGGAGTTTTTTCTTCAACAGGCCTAAAATTTGGTCCAAAAGCTCAGCTTCCCAACGGTATAGTCATTTTTAAAGAGAAATTTTTTTTGAGAAAATTTAATTTTATGCGAAAAAACGCTGCAAATTATTACACAATGGTTTATTATTTTTCTATATAGATCACTCGTCCTCAAAATCACCAACCATCCAATATGAAGAGAAAAAGAAAAAAAAAATCAAAAAAAAAAATCAAAAAAAAAAATCCAAAAAAAAAAATAATAATAAAAATCACCAACCATCGATCGCATTTCGGTCAGCTCTAATTTGAACGGAGATTAGGCCTCTTTTGCGATTCACACTCGTGTTTTGATTTATATATATATATATATTTCAATATAAACCCTTAAACTTTCGTAGGGAGCGAACGGTTAGTCCTACAGAGCTCCGCGTGGTCTCAAAAAATTCTAAAAATTCTATAGAATCTTAAATTGAAGGAAAAACAATACCTTTATATCAAAATTTTTTGAGTTAGGGCGTTTTCAAAATTTCAAAATTGATTTTGGAACCCTTAGAAGTGACCTACATCAACCAAAAGCTTCGGGGCACAACTAGACCCCAAATGGAGCCTACAAACCAAATTTCATCAAAATCGGTCAATGCTAAGTGGCAAAAGTGCCGCGTACGGCGGATGGCGTACGGCGGACGGACGGCCAAATTTTTATTCGATTTTTGGATTCTACGTACCTTGAAACGTAAACCATCAAATTTTGAGGGGGTGTTAAAATTTTTTTTCTTGGTCGATTCCAAAGGTTCATTATTGAAAATAATAAACCAAAACTTGTGATGTCAGGCACATTTTAAGGGTTTAAACGAAATGCCATGCACCACTAAAGGAATTTTTGTAAATGTTTACATACTAAGTCCTCCCTAGGAACGAATTGAATAAGTTTTTAGTCCCAATATCTCCATTTACATTGAAACTGCACCAGTTATTACCTACCTTTATTTATCTATATCTGAACTTTGTCGTCTCTGAAAAGGATCGAGTCTCTTTCAGACTCGCAAAATAGCCTTGAAGTTTTCGGACTGAGTAGGCTGGTATCGTCCCTGTAAATGCCCTCTATAGAATGGAGCCTACACCTTTCAGGGTTCAGCACCACACGATTCGCACGACCCATTAAACTCCATGGAGAAGGAATCGTAAGCACGTAAAAGGAATAAAGTGGAGCAGTCGTATGTCTCCTCGGTGCTGATGTCTCGGCCGTCTTTTCTTTTTTGCCTTCTTTATCGCGGCCTCCTTTTTTCTGTACCGTTCCCCGTCGAATTTGCATATAGTGAGGTCGAGGTCTTGAAAAAGGAAGAATTTTATGTCTCGAGAAAAACGGATCGCCAACCGAAGAAATGAGAAAGCCGGTTCCCACCTCCGGATCTACCCGAATCCCGGCTCTTCAAACCGTTCTATCGCCGATATGAATTTAAATTGACGTTTTAAAGGTTAGTTTAGTATATCGTTGATACCTATCTAGCGTTTTGACGTTCCATCGACGTGAAGATGACAACTAATGGTTTGGGAAACACACGTTTTGCCTACTGTCCCCACTAATAGGGTAAGTTTCCCAGCTAGTACCACCTTATCCCTTATGAACCCAAGCCTCGATTTTTCAGGACTATTAATGCTTCACAGTCTACCAAGCATTGTTTCCACTTAACAAGGTTAAGAAAAATGTTCTCCAAAATCAAAATATCCATTCGCGTTTTACCTTTAGTTCCTATTTTGGTTTCGTGTCTGTCTGTCATTAAATCCTTGTAAGGGGCAAAACTAAACGAATTTATTGCCGAATTTCGATGAGGTTTGAGGTAGATAGTTCCCTATGAAAATCATCGCTTCCAGATAAACGTAAGACCCTTGTAACAGCAAGTTTTCGTGTTTGTGGAGGCAGAGTTCTTGTTTCTTTGCATATTCATCCATGGTCTCATTGGCTGTTTCTTCTCGTAGACCTTGATGAATAAGATCATTTCTCATGAACCAAGGTGCTCCTACCATACTTAGCAGTACTTATCTTGTTTTGAAAAATCTGATTTAGCTTATTGTTCGATTTCTTTGCACAGCCTCAGAGCTGTATCCCGTAAGTCCAGATCGGACGAACTATTTGTTTGTTAATGAGCAATTTGTTATGGAGAGAGAGAGATCATCAGCCATCCAAAACTTTACTTTCAATTCTTCCTTCGTTTTTTCAATGTGATTTTTCCAATTTAATTTGGTAGGTTGGTATCATACTATCCCTAATCTCTACTACTTTGTCCAATTAGCTACCTGTTTGGTGGTAGTTTTATTGTTTTCCAATTGCATCTTTTACGTTGTCTCCGACGTATAGAATGTAGCAATCATTGTTTCTTCATGTTGTTGTTTACCCTGTATACTTTCAAGGTAGTACATGAGTAGGAGATTCCTGAGCAACTTCAATTCCACACCTTCGTGCTTAACCTTGTCGAACGCTTGAGTACTGGTTTTTCTACCTTTGCTGTTGAATAAAAGAATTTAAACTCCACATGAGCAATCTAACAAACAGGTTGAAGAAAATTGCAAAACCATGCTGAATTATCTATATTTTTCGAGGTGTTCCGAATACCAACGAGAACGGCTAATAATTGTTACAAAGTAGCTGCGTAGTTGATTGATAAAAGAAGTTTTTAGCACTCCTGAAAAATCGGAAAAATTAAATAGCACATGGAGCGAAGAATTTCTTTCTAGGATTTTGAGGATACCTTTTCACCGCTCAATATTGAGGATAAATAATAAGCAGAAGGTTCATCTTTATAAATGGTTCCAGATCCAATGTTCTAAGTGCCGCCATATTCGTATTATTTTGTCAACTTTAAATTGAAAGAAAAATAACAGGTACTCTGGTGATTATTGCTTCTTCATGTTGTTGTTTACCCTGTATACTTTCAAGGTAGTACAAGAGTAGGAGATTCCTGAGCAACTTCAATTCCACACCTTCGTGCTTAACCTTGTCAAACGCTTGAGTACTGGTTTTTCTACCTTTGCTGTTGAATAAAAGAATTTAAATTCCACATGAGCAATCTAACAAACAGGTTGAAGAAAATTGCAAAACCATGCTGAATTATCTATATTTTTCGAGGTGTTCCGAATACCAACGAGAACGGCTAATAATTGTTACAAAGTAGCTGCGTAGTTGATTGATAAAAGAAGTTTTTAGCACTCCTGAAAAATCGGAAAAATTAAATAGCACATGGAGGGAAGAATTTCTTTCTAGCATTTTGAGGATACCTTTTTACCGCTCAATATTGAGGATAAATAATAAGCAGGAGGTTCATCTTTATAAATGGTTCCAGATCCAATGTTCTGTGCCGCCATATTCGTATTATTTTGTCAACTTTAAATTAAAAGAAGAAATAACATGTACTCTGGTGTTTACTGGAACAACTCATCAAATAATTTAGTGATTTGTTCTGTTGCAGACAAATAACTTTTAAGTAAACTCGGCTTTCAGAACTTTCAAAAAACGAAAGTTAGGCCTAAATAAGGGGGTAGTGACCGAGTTAAGCCTGACGGCCTTATCCAATTAATTTGATAACAATCTGCTACCGTCGATCCTAATTGCCTATTTCTATCGGTTCATCTTCCATCAACGAGAAAATAAATAGTAAATTTTTATGTTGTCTATAAATAACCTTCCAATTTCCTGGACGTCGCAAAAACAGCTTCCGATCGAGAAAAAAATATTGTTCCATCAGTTTTATGATCAATAAATTTGAATGTTATGGGCAATCGATTTGTATTTTATGCGAAAATTTATCAGTTTGCGCCGTGAAGGAATTTACCGGATAGAGAACCGATTTTGGTGATATTGTTACGAAGAAACTTTTGAACGGAATCGAGTCATTTGTTCTTGAACAAATTTGAACCGAAAATAGTGAGTTTTAGAACTTTTGAACGTTTGGAACGAAAAAGAAGAAAAATTACAACCCCTATAAATTTTTTGGTGTACGTTTCAAAGTACGTAGAATCCGAAAATCGAATGAAAAATGCTTCAAATGATTTCTGGTTTTCTGGATTTCGGTTTATTAATTTTTGTATAAATTTTCCTTTTTACCAAGAACAAGGGTTTTCCCTCACTAGTAGGTACCTACTAACCATATCGCACATCCGGAGTAAGACTGGTATAAGTCAAAAAACCCAACTGATGGGAAATCGCATTTAAAGATTTTCGACTTCTTTGTTGTTCTATAACAGTCATCTGAACGAATTTTTTTAATATCTCAAGGGTCTACGGCACTCATATACTATTTAACTATCATGTGCTATACCAAAATTGCTTCGTTACCTCTTCATTTGCGACCAGCATGCTTAAATTGATCAAATTCCTATGATGTACCACTATTACCCCAAGAAATAGTGGAACATCTCAAAATAAACCAGTGTTGTAATTCTAAAAGTGGAACCAATACATGACTTTTCGGATCAAAAGTGGTACATCTCATATTATACCAACGTTACAACATGCAGACCAAAGAGAAATTCCATTTTGTTTTGGAAAAATACTGGTGCATCTCAAAATAAACCAGTATTGCAAATTTAAAACTAGATCAACCACTCTAATTATTGTTGGATCAAAAGCGGTACATCTGATATATACCAGTATTACACATACCTTGAGTTCATCACACTTCGGCGTCTGGCGCATAACTGAAGTGATCCAGTCTTGCTCCGACGCCATGGTAGAAGAATGGCTCAGAACCATACTGGTTTATCTGCTCTCTAGCGGCCAATAACTAAGTTATCGTTAAACCCGTTCTACCCCCGTGTAGAGCTCGACGAGAGCTATCTGGTGGAATATATAACTCAAAACCGCCAATTTCGGACTTATACCAGTCTTACTCCGGATGTGCGATATTATCGCGCAAATTGACAGACAATATTGCAAATTCGACACTAAGCTTCATGAGACACTGGAGGTAAAACTCCGATCATTCACTGAATTGGAAAACAAGACAACAACAAGTGGCCTGTACCCAACTCGATTGACGTTTTTGAATCAATCTAAGTAGGAACGTACCTACGTCACTTTTGTTCGAGGATTCATTACGATTGTTGGACATTATGATGCATTGGAAAGTTTGAATCGTTGAACGTCCTGTTGATCAGAGAACTAATGGGTACCTAAATTATTCATTAACTAGCTGAAAAGCCTACTAAAAGCAGGCAAAAACGATTCCTCCG
This sequence comes from Apolygus lucorum, assembly GCA_009739505.2. Lineage (NCBI taxonomy): Eukaryota > Metazoa > Arthropoda > Insecta > Hemiptera > Miridae > Apolygus > Apolygus lucorum. The sequence goes on from CM019182.2 coordinate 4,111,768, forward strand.
ACTCTCTCCTCCACCCACTCCCTCCGACTCCTCCCGCCCCCAACTCCTCCCGTCTCCGATTCCGCCGACTCTCCCAACTCCCATGACCCCTCCAACACCTCCGTACATACGTACGTACGTACGTACGGTTGGCGTTTTATATATATAGATAAGAATAATCTTTATTCATCCACTTCAATGAAAGAAATGTATGCATCGCAACGCATCCTGCCTTTTTTTTTTTTGTTTTTTTTGTTACGGAAGTGGGGAAACTCTTTAAGAGCGAAGGGGAAGTTCACCCCTACAGTGTTGGACTCCCCATGAATTGGGGCTACCAACTAAAACCCCACTCCCTCTGCTTAGGACTCACCCCGGGACCACTTGTACAGTATTACTTCAGGGTGAGCCCTTTTTTTGTGCCAAATGGCTGCTCCTACTTCTGGTCTCCTTCAATTCTATTCCCCATCTTCTTCCTCCCATCTTCCATCCAGCTTTTTTGCTTTGAGGACTGATGTGACAAATACTGCCATTGCGTCCCAGCTCGACTTGTTCTTAATCATCTCATGTATGATTGTCTGTGGACGCAATGTTCCAATGACCTCCTCAGCACACCCCCTCATACCCTCCCATTGAGGACATGTGAAGAAGGTGTGGCAGACATCATCCTCCTCTATCCCACAGTATCTGCACTCTGGGTCAGTGACTTTCCCGATCTTTACTAAGAAGGAGCGGAAGTATCCATGCCCTGAGAGGAATTGAGTCAGGTAATAGTTCACCTCTCCGTGTTTTCTCTCCAACCAAGACTTTAGATCGTCGATTATGAGGGCTGTCCACCTTCCACGGGTTTCACAGACAAGGTCTGCTTGCCTCCTACGGATGGTCTCCTCCCGCTCTTCCCTCTTTACTATGGTAATTGTCTCTGCCTTCCTCATTCTTATCCTTTTGCGCTCCAGTGCCTGGTGGTATATTGGGATAGTTCCCGCTATCACTTGTGATGCTGGACCTGAGACAGTTGTAAATGCACTACTGATTCTCAGAGCTCCTCCCCTCTGTACAGCTTCCATACGTGCCCGGTACTTTTGGTACCTAAGGGAGTCTGCCCACACTTCTGCTCCATACAGCATAATTGAATCTGCAGTTCGCATAAGGAGTCTCCTCTTAGCGGGTGATGGGCCCCCTAGATTTGCCATCAGTCGGCTCAGCTTATTTACAATACCTGCAGCCTTATCTGCTGCTCCACTGATGTGCCTCCAGAAGCTTAGTTTCCCGTCCAGCATCACAGCACGCATCCTGCCTATACTGAGGCCTTTTAATCAACATTTGGGGGTTTAACTCTATTAAAAAACATGCGTTCACTTTTCAAGAACAATTTCACTTTTTCAATCGTTATCAAGAACAAAATTCTTCTTCAACTTTTACATTATATGGGACGATACACCAATAACAGAAATTGGTAGGTAATTATTTTCGAATTGCCAGGATCTTGTATGTTGAGGACTACATGAAAATTTATGGAAATTGTAGGCACTTTTGTTTTTGATCTTGGGACAGGCAATCCCTCAGTCACTTAAAGAATAAATTTGATCTGTTGTCCATTTCCATGATCCATTTCCTGGATTTAGACTCGGTTCCCATATCGCTGGCTTACTAGTGAAATTTCTAAGTCAATTTTTCGGTTTCTGCTACTCATGTATTTTTTTTAACGACTAATCGATTGGTGAGGTGGATTTTGTGATTCAAGCGATTCCCCTAGAAATAACAAAATATTTTCCGCTGAGTTCACTGACAGTGAAGGTGGAAATAAGCCTTTGAAGTGGACGTTTCTCTCGAGCAATCCAACAAGTTTTGATGATTCTAACGTTCATTTTTGACTTTTTCGAACAATCTAAGGTGAAAACAAGCCTTTGAAGTGGTCATTTCTCTCGAGCAATCCAACAAATTTTGATGATTCTAACGTTCATTTTTGACTTTTTCAAACATTCGAAGGCGAAAACAAGCATTTGAAGTGGTCGTTTCTCTCGAGTAAACCTCGAGTAAAGTTTCGAAGATTTTAACGTTCATTCTCGACATTTTCAAACAATGGAAGGTGAAAACAAGCCTTTGAAGTGGTCGTTTCTCTCGAGGGAACCAACTAGTTTCGAAGATTTTAACGTTCATTTTCGACTTTTTAAACAATCGAAGGTGGAAACAAGCCTTTGAAACTATATACACCTACTTGGTTTTTTCAGTTCTAATGCTTTTTCATTCAAAATGTCCTAAGTAATCTTAATTTTGAGAAATTATGATCACATTTTTTTATGTTTTAATTTATTTAGACCCTTGGAAAAAGTCGAAAACTGACCCTGAAAAACCGGGAAAGGGAATTCTTTTTTTGGGGGGATCGCTGGACACCCATATGAAAATACTAGTAGGTAGTAAAGATTTTCGAGGTTCTTCTGTACCCTCAGCCATAGACGTTGTCATTTTCCAGTTCTGAATTTTCCACACCTGTCTTCTTACTAAATTCCCAATTTCCAAGTTTTGCTTACTTGTTTTTCTATAGATAGGTACCTACTACTTTAAACTCCAATAAGTTGAACAAAATTCGACTCACTAAGAACTAAATATTTCAAATTTGACGTTCTCAAAACCATAGATTCTGACTTGGATTTTGCTTGTCAGCTTATGATATTGCGTTGGCGTTATTGATCGAACTCGTTTTTCGTATTTTCGAAATTGACCTGATTTCCTATAATAGTTTTGGGTACTCGTGTGGGCTACTTGAATTCTGAAATAACCAGGCAGCCCTTATCACAGAACTATCCAGTAAATTTTGATGGTTCTAACTCAATAATGTCCCTAATATTTCTGATATACCGATACATTCGGCATCCTTGGAGTCCCATCGCAGACCGCACGTCGGACGGTAGTCGATGCCCTCGTTGTGCGAAGAACACAATGTCGACTCAGTAATAGCCTCACGTCCTCTCCAGATATCTCGGTCGCCCCTCCCCTCCATCGATCCCTTATTTGTAGCTTCTGGAGCACTTCGGATCCGGATGAACCGACTCTCGGTATAATTTGCAACGAGGAACTGACCTTTCCAGACTGTGGCTTTGATAATTTTGAAGGAAGGAAGAAGGAAGGAGAAGAAGAATAGCGACAAACATAATAAGAAAGAGGAAAGAAATTGTTATTTGATCGAATCATATTGTTTACTTAAATTATGCTGACGTTTCGAATGTTCCAAAACAAATTTCAGTAAATGAAATGTATGTCTGATACATACTACATACAGTTGATGGTTGTTGTATGATTGTATTATATATACATTGTATGAAATGAATGTATGTCTAATACATCAAAATGTTCAATACTTATCTACTTAAGCCCAACTATGTATCAAAATATTGAATGAATGAAAATTTTGAACGTATTCCCTAATACAGCAAATGGAAATGTCCTGACTTTCCAATATAATCAAAATGCCCAACGAAACAAAGATTCCACGGTATCACTATGTCCTTGATTCGTTGGACCGTTTCCAATGTATCAAAGTGTCCAACGAATTCCACAGTATCACTATGTCCAACGAATCTAACAGTCCAATGTATCATAATGTCCAACGGCAACAATAATTAAATTTTCCTATAGTATAAAAATGCACATTGAATCAAACATTCTAATGTAGCAAACTTTCCAACGTATCTAAATGTCCAACGAATCAAACATTCCAATGTATCAAAATGTCCAACGGCAACAATATTCAAATTTTCCTATAATATAAAAATGCACACTGAATCAAACATTCTAATGTAGCTAACTTTCCATCGTATCAAAATGTCCAACTAATCAAGCATTCCAATGTATCAAAATGTCCAACGGCAAAAATATTGAAATTTTCCTATAACATAAAAATTCACAATGAATCAAACATTCTAATGTAGCAAACTTTCCAACGTATCAAAATGTGCAACTAATCGAACATTCCAATGTATCAAAATTTCCAACGGCAACAATATTACAATTTTCCTATAGTATAAAATTGCTGCAAATCATTGCAAATCGCTGCAAATCATTGCCCAAAGGTATATTATTTTCTGTATAGATCACCCTTCTGTGTAGATCTCTCCCTACCAACCGTAGGTACCTAATACCTACTAGGGCATTTTTGAAAATTTCAACCCCAACCACCAACCAAATGGAAATGAAGGGTTGAAATTTTCAAAAATGCCCTGTTAGGTAGTAGGTACGTATGGTTGGTAGAGAGGGATCTGTACAGAAGGGTGATCTATACGGAAAATAATAAACCTTTGGGCAATGATTTGCAGCGTTTTTTATACCTACCATTGGTAACCTCACCACAGTGAAGACATTATGTCTTCACACCTTCACAATCAAGTTTATTAGGAAGAACTAAACGCTTCACACTCGATTCGAAAAATAGGGAGTTTCATATGGAAATTTGATTACTGGTTGCTCAGAAAGCCAAACTGAATACAAATCGAAGAAATGAACAGCTATCGCATTTTAGTCAGATACAATTTGAACGGAGATTAGACCTCTTTGGTGATTCAAACTTGATTCTGTGTTATCGAAGGAAAACCCTTAAGTACTCGTAGGGAGCGAACGGATTGACCTACAGAGCTCCGGGTGGTCTCAAAAATGTTTGAAAATTCAATACTATTTTAAATTGGTGAAAAAACGATACCTTTATTTCGAGAGTTTTCGAGCTAGGGCACTCTTGAAAATTTCAACCCTCAATTTTCATCCCTTAGAAGTGACCTACATCAACCAAAAGCTTCGCGGCACAACTAGACCCCAAATGGAGCCCACATACCAAATTTGAACCAAGTCCAATGTTGCTAAGAAAAGTGCCGCTTACGGGGGGGGGGGGGTTAAAAAAAATGTTTCTTGCTCGATTCCAAAGGCTTATTATTGAAAATAATAAACCAAAATGCACAATGAATCAAACATTCTAATGTAACAAACTTTCCAACGTATCAAAATGTCCAACTAATCAAACTTTCCAATGTGTCAAAATGTCCAACAAATCAAACTTTCCAAAGTATCAAAATGTCAAAAAAATCAAACTTTCCAACGTATCAAAATGTCCAACTAATCAAACTTTCCAATGTGTCAAAATGTCCAACGAATCAAACTTTCCAACGTATCAAAATGTCAAAAAAATCAAACTTTCCAACGTATCAAAATTTCCAATGCTTTAAAATGTCCAATAAGAAAAATGCCCAGTGTATCATAATGTCCGACGATCAAATTTCCAAAATCAAAATCTCCAACAATTAAAACTTTCCAACGTATCAAAATGTCCAACTAATCAAACTTTCCAATGTGTCAAAATGTCCAACGATGCTGAATTTTCACTAATTCAAAATTTCCATCGAGTCAAACTTTGTAATACATCAAAATATCCGAAAAATCGAACTTTTGAATGTTTTAAAATATTCAACAAATCAGAATTTCTAATGTATTAAAATTTCCAAAAATCAATTGTTGTTACTTTTGGCGAGGATGTTTAACTGTCCACACACTTTTAATTTCTCTCTAATCGACGTACATTACCGAGTGTTGCAGTTCTCGTACAAGATATCTGTAATATCCTTCAGTAAACAGGCTCTTCTATCTGTGAACACCACTTCCCTACTATGAGACTTCGTTCTATTCAACCTTCCCATCCATTTCAGCGTCCTTTCGCGACGTAATGGCCCAAACTGACGGGTACGACGATGCGTGAACCTTATCAGCTTCTCTCCAGTCGTACTTCATCAGACGTCGCAGGCAGTTTCCCTACATTTCTCCCTTCCATAATTTCCCCCCTAACTACAAACTTTTCCGGGTTAATGAGGTTTGAACAGTCTTAACAGCCTTTTCCTCCGCTTTTCTCAGCATTTTAGTTGGAAATGAGGCTTCGCAAAAAACTTTTCGTGGGCGGCTGCCAGTTTTCACTCTCAAATACCGTCCGGCCTTGAAAATTCTGGTGGAGTTCGTTGTTTTTAATTCAATTTGTATTCCCTGTGGCGACATTGCCCACCTAACATGTCCTGAACTGATATTACACGCTGAATGACATTATTATTACTTGCATGGTTATTTCGCTCCCACCTTATCAAAGATAGGCAGTCTTTGTATTCAGAAGGGCAACAAAAAGTTTCCTCATTCATCAAAATGTCCATTTTGCGTTTCAGAGCCTTTTGAAGAACTTTGGTGTCAAATCTTACCTTGTGCAGGGCAAACCACATGAAATCATTGTCCGATTTTGATTGAATTTTCAGAGTTGATACGTGTCAGTCTCCATCCAATTACGCACTACGAATTAGGGATGTCCGATACTTCAAAAATATCGATATACCTAATATCGTATCGATACATCCAGAAAGTATCGATATTTTGAAGTTTTAAGCATTTTGAAGAATCGATAGTTTCAAGGTACGTAGAATCCAAAACGCTGCAAATCATTGCTCAAAGGTTTATTATTTTGTGTATAGATCATCCTTCTGTATAGATCACTGGTTCTCCATCAATAGCACCTACCACCATCTGTATTCTCCCTTGACCTTCCCTCTCAAATTTCAGCTCCTGCGTTCAATAGGATTGAAAATGGCTTCGGAGCTCACTCAGCTGATCAGTGAGCAATGATTTGCAGCGTTTTTTACCTACAAACATTGTTTTACCTACCAACTTTTTTTTACCTACCAACTATAGGTAGGTACTACCTACCACACTATAATGGCTTCACACCTTCACAATCAAGTTTATTAGAAAGAACTAAACGCTTCACACTCGATTCGAAAAATAGAAAGCTTCATATGGAAATTTGATTACTGGTTACGCAGAAGGCAAAACTGTATACAAATCTAAGAAATGAACAGCGATCGCATTTTAGTCCGATAAAATTTGAATGGAGATTAGACCTCTTTTGCGATTCACACTCATGATTCTGTTTTATCGAAGGAAAACCTTCAAGTACTCGTAGGGACCGAACGGTTTGTCCTACAGAGCTCCGGGTGGTCTCAAAATTTTTTAAAAATTCTGTACTATTTAAAAATGGGTAAAAAAACGATACCTTTATTTCGAGAGTTTTCGAGCTAGGGCACTCTTGAAAATTTCAACCCTTAATTTTCACCCCTTAGAAGTGACCTACATCAACCAAAAGCTTCGCGGCACAACTAGACCCCAAATGGAGCCCATATACCAAATTTGAACCAAATCGGTCCAGTGTTGCTAAGAAAAGTGCCGCGTACGGCGGACGGCGTACGGCGGACGGACGGAAATTTTTTTATTCGATTTTCGTATTCTACGTACCTTGAAACGTAAAACATCAAATTTTGAGGGGGGGTTAAAAAATTTTTTTTCTTGCTCGATTCCAAAGGCTTATTATTGAAAATAATAAACCAAAATCGAATAAAAATTTGGCCGTCCGTCCGCCGTACGCGGCACTTTTTCCACTTAGCATTGACCGATTTTGATGAAATTTGGTATATGGGCTCCATTTGGGGTCTAGTTGTGCCCCGAAGATTTTGGTTGATGTAGGTCACTTTTAAGGGTTCAAAAATGAATTTTGAAATTTTGGAAACACCCTAACTCAAAAAATTTCGATATAAAGGTATTGTTTTGGTTTATTATTTTCAATAATAAGCCTTTGGAATCGAGCAAGAAAAAAAAAATTTTAACCCCCCCTCAAAATTTGATGTTTTACGTTTCAAGGTACGTAGAATACGAAAATCGAATAAAAAAATTTCCGTCCGTCCGCCGTACGCCGTACGCCGTACGCGGCACTTTTCTTAGTTACCATGGACCGATTTCGATGAAATTTGGTATATGGGCTCCATTTGGGGTCTAGTTGTGCGCCGAAGCTTTTGGTTGATGTAGGTCACTTCTAAGGGGTGAAAATTAAGGGTTGAAATTTTCAAGAGTGCCCTAGCTCGAAAACTCTCGAAATAAAGGTATCGTTTTTTCACTAATTTTAAATAGTACTGAATTTTTAAAAATTTTTGAGACCACCCGGAGCTCTGTAGGGCAAACCGTTCGGTCCCTACGAGTACTTGAAGCTTTTCCTTCGATAAAACAGAATCATGAGTGTGAATCGCAAAAGAGGTCTAATCTCCGTTGAAATTTTTTCTGATTAAAATGCGATCGCTGTTCATTTCTTCGATTTGTATACAGTTTTGCCTTCTGCGTAACCAACCAGTAATCAAATTTCCATAATCAAAAGTCAATGGAGAATACTGAAGGCGCCTGAGTGGTCACTGATCAGCTGAGTGAGCTCCAAGGCCATTTCCTCTCCTGTTCAACGCAGGAACCTGAAATTTGAGAGGGCGGGTCAATTGAGAATGCTGAAGGAGCCTGAGTGGTCACTGATCAGCTGAGTGAGCTCCAAGGCCATTTCCTCTCCTGTTGAACGCAGGAACCTGAAATTTGAGAGGGCGGGTCAATTGAGAATGCTGAAGGCGCCTGAGTGGTCACTGATCAGCTGAGTTAGCTCCAAGGCCATTTCCTCTCCTGTTGAACGCAGGAACCTGAAATTTGAGAGGGCGGGTCAATGGAGAATGCTGAAGGCGCATGAGTGGTCACTGATCAGCTGAGTGAGCTCCAAAGCCATATCCTCTCCTGTTGAACGCAGGAACCTGAAATTTGAGAGGGCGGGTCAATGGAGAATGCTGAAGGCGCATGAGTGGTCACTGATCAGCTGAGTGAGCTCCAAGGCCATTTTCTCTCCTGTTGAACGCAGGAAGCTGAAATTTTAGAGGGCGGGTCAATGGAGAATGCTGGAGGTGCCTGAGTGGTCACTGATCAGCTAAGTGAGCTCCAAGGCCATTTCCTCTCCTGTTGAACGCAGGAACCTGAAATTTGAGAGGCAGGGTCAAAGGAGAATGCTGAAGGCACCTGAGTGGTCACTGATCAGCTGAGTGAGCTCCAAGGCCATTTTCTCTCCTGTTGAACGCAGGAAGCTGAAATTTGAGAGGGCGGGTCAATGGAGAATGCTGAAGGCGCATGAGTGGTCACTGATCAGCTAAGTGAGCTCCAAGGCCATTTCCTCTCCTGTTGAACGCAGGAACCTGAAATTTGAGAGGCAGGGTCAAAGGAGAATGCTGAAGGCGCCTGAGTGGTCACTGATCAGCTAAGTGAGCTCCAAGGCCATTTCCTCTCCTGTTGAACGCAGGAACCTGAAATTTGAGAGGCAGGGTCAAAGGAGAATGCTGAAGGCACCTGAGTGGTCACTGATCAGCTGAGTGAGCTCCAAGGCCATTTTTTCCTTTAATTTAATATTCTATAGAATTTTTTGAGACCACGTGGAGCGCTGTAGGACAAACCGTTCGCCCACTACAAGAATTTAAGGGTTGGACGTACGATAAATCAGAAACACGAGTGTGAATCGCAAAAGAGGCCTAATCTCCGTTCAAATTTTAGTTGACAGAAATGCGATCGATGTTTTTCTTCATGTTGGATGGTTGGTGGCTTTGCAGACGAGTGATCTATATAGAGAAATAAAAAATGATAAACCATTGTGTAATAATTTGCAGCGTTTTATTCACAAACTTATTTACAATTAGGTATTTGACACATTTGAAAATTTGAAGAGTTCCCTATTATGCTTACGTATCAACATATTCTTGTTTGGTAATATGATTTCTCATAATACGCACCTCTGTGAGGGTTCACATGCCCTCTTCTTCTCCCATCAAGTATCAATAATTTTTGGGTTCAAAAACTGTTTATTTCCTACAAAATACTTCATAGTTGTGAGTTTCCCCGTTACAACTGAAGATGTGGAAACCTCGTTTTGAACAATAAAATCCGCCGCCGATCGTCGTAAACCTCGACTCCGAGGCGGCAGTAAAATGTGACGGAATTTCAGGGCGAGCGGAACGATCGTTGCGACACGAGGAGTCGTCAGGTGCGAGGCGGCACTCGCGGGGTTCTCAACGACGCTCGCTATTGTTCCGCCCAAGTGCCGAGTTTCGCCGAGGAGCCCCAATATCGAGAGCTCGTAACATCAATATCGGTCTCTCGATGAACTCGATGGCCCTCGCGCCGTAATATCAGCTCGCGCCGCGTCATCAAACTTCGAGGAGGCTCCTACTTGCCGAAGCGGATCCTTCGAGAGGCGGCGTTTTGAGACGGAGGACTCGAAACTACAGTTTCCTGAGAGTTTCCACTCGCTTTATCAAAATTTCTTTTCCACCGAAATTTCCCTGTTATTTTTTCAATCTCAAAAACAACCGGAATCGGGATGCAACTCAGACAGACAGGTTTTTAGTGAATAGGAATTCGAAAAAAAACCAATGAGAACGAAAAGGCTACGAAAAAGTCCATTCATGCAGCATGAGTTAATGAGCAATTAATTTTCAGAAAAATCTTTGTAGATCTCAAAGAGAGAACAACCACTTTATTATAATAAAACGCTGCAAATTATTACACAATGGTTTATTATTTTTTCTATATAATCGTCTATAAAGCCACCAACCATCCAACATGAAGAAAAACATCGATGGCATTTTGGTCAGCTTTAATTTGAACGGAGATTAGGCCTCTTTTGCGTTTCACACACGTGTTTCTGATTTATCGCACGTTTATTATTTTTATGGTTTATTATTTTATTATTTATTATTTTATTATTATTATTTTAATGGTTTATCATTTTTCTATATATTGGTCTATAAAGCCACCAACCATCCGGAGATTAGACCTCTTTTGTGATTCACACTCGTGTTTCTGATTTATCGTACGTTTATTATTTTTATAGTTTATTATTTTATTATTTTAATGGTTTATTATTCTTCTATATAATCGTCGATAAAGCCACCAACCATCCAACATGAAGAAAAATACTTGGAAAATGTCACCCCACGCATATTTAAGCAAAAACCTCTTTTTTGGCCGGTTATTTGCCCATAACTTCTATACGAATGAAGCGATCGGAATAGTTCGACGTTAGGACCAACTAGACCCCTAATGGAGTCTATGTGCAAAAGAACGGGTTTTTTAGACCGATTCTAAGGCCTTTTATGGCCCGGACGGCGAACGGCGGACGGACATTGCAGATTTGGATTCTACGCACCTTGAAACGTAAAGTGACAAAGTTTGAGGGGGGGTTATAAAAATTTTTTGCGATACGATCACATAGGCTTATTATTAGAAATAATAAACCAAAATTGGTGAGTTGCCCATATCCTGGGTTGCCATACAACACAGCATAACAACAACATTAAATGTTGTTTTATTTTGAATTTTATGGACTATAAATTTTATAGTCCGAGCCATAACAACTAACTGAATGATAAGATATTTCAAAACAATAATTAATAATATTTGAAACAAATTCAAAATAGTCAATAACAACAACAACAACAGAAAAACGCTGCAAATTATTACACATAGATATTACATATAGATCACTCGTCTGCAAAGAACACGGCTTTGCCATTGTTACCACCAACCAACTTGAAGAAAAACATCGATCGTATTTCGTTCAGCTAAAATTTGAACGGAGATTAGGCCTCTTTTGCGATTCACACTCGTGTTTCTGATTTATCCTACGTCCAAACCTTAAATTCTCGTAGGGAGCGAACGGTTTGTCCTACAGGGCTCCGCGTGGTCTCCAAAAATTCTATACTATCTTAAATTGATGGAAAAACAATACCTTTATACCAAAATTTTTTGAGTTAGGGCGTTTTCAAAATTTCAACCCTTATTTTTCAACCCTTAGAAGTGACCTACATCAACCTTTATTCGAACTTTTATTTGATTTTTGGATTCTACGTACCTTGAAACGTAAACCAACAAATTTTGAGGGGTGTTTTAAAAAAAATTCTTCTTTTTGGTTTTATTATTGAAAATAATAAACCAAAAACGTCTGCCGAGTGGGTGTGGCACTTAGCTTCTTCGTTTTCATAACCCGATTGTATAGATGATCCGATGTACCCATCTGCACGCCAATCTGGCCTGGGGCAATGCACATATGAATAAAATTGGAAAAATAATAACTTCTCAAAAATTTTTGATAAAAATATTGTTTAGATATCCATATAGATTTCCTAATGACCAACTCTTCCATGATACGAACATATTAACTTTTAAAGAACTTCTGGATAAAACAGCCCTTACAATTATATTCAAATACTTACAGCGAGGAAAATTCAGCGGAATGATAAATAACACTAGGTCTAAAAATTCAATACTAATAAAACTACCAAGAAGACAAACCGCGATAGGATTAAAATGCTAAATACTCTGGTATTAAAACGTTCAACAACCTTATTTTTGATAATAAGGTGGCCCAGCTTAGTTTAGAACAATTTAAAAGTAAGAATAAAAAAATGTTTGTGAAATAAAAAGGAATATTAAAATAAAAAAATAGCTATAATAATGTAATACAACCAAAACGTATTTAGGCTATCTACCACTAAGTTAAATACCGAATGTTAAAAAAATAGAGGAGATTCTCATATATCGAAATGTAAAAATAGAGGCGATTCATTTTCTTTGTATTAGTTATTGTAGTTTGATAATATCGGGAGATTTCTCTTGCCAATGTGTAATGTAGCTCTGGTCGCTCCTCCCTCGACTGGAGACAAGTACTCAACAGTTTTCAGTTATAACATGCAATATTTACAATAACATTTAATTTATTTATGTGTTGATGATGAAGATTTTATGTTAATTAAAAAATAAATAAATGCGTTCTTATAAAAAATTTAAAAATAAATTTAAAAAATCTGAACAATCCTGAGAAATTTCGTCGAAATCGAATGGAAAATGTAGAAGTTATGGATGTTACATGGAATTCACGTTTGCGCATGCGCAGGAACTACTATTAGTATGGGGGTGATGATTTTCATAGGGGACCATCTACACGCCAACACGCACAATTCTCAAACATTTCATCGTAATCGGGTGAGAATTGTACAAGTTGTGGATGTGGCAAGGATTTCATGACAGGCAGACAGACAGACCAAGATTTTTCAGGAAGGTCTGAAACGTAAAACGCGATTGGAAATTTTGATTTTGGAGAACTTTTTTTTTTTCAACCTTGAGAAGTGAAAACAAAGCTTCCGCTACCTTGGTAGACTCGGAAGCCAAAGGTTTCCTGTTTCTACTAGATTGCAAAATATTATAAATAGATTTCAATCGTATGGAAGTGCTCTGGTCCCTGCTAGCTACAACTGAGTTCAACAAGGGACAATCTAAAGAACTGATGATGTTGATCTTCCATCTACGAGGTGATGGAGCTCATGGAGGTCAATGTTGACCAACTCGAGAGTGCGAAAAGAGACGCCTCGACGATATTTGAACAGTTTCTACCCCCGGAAAACCCCTTCGATTCATGCTGGAAGATCGGACGTCATTTCTTGAGATATCGAGAGAAGCTGTTTTCCTCTCTCAACGGTGGGTCCTCGCAGGAAACGCTGGAAATCATTTCACAACAGTTCATTCCTCGACCCCACAAACTAATAAAGAAATTCCTCACTTGGAAAAACATTGACGCAGAGGCGAGTAAGTTTAGAGTACTTATGTTTCATCACTGATCAATTCGATTTATGTGCTTCCGAGTCTACCAAAGAAGATGATTGATTGATTGATTTATTATTCTCCGAGTAAAATCTTGTTGTGGTTTCATGTTTCATTTTTTAGAAAGTTAGAAAACATTGCTGTGGAAATGTGAAACAAAGTCGAATAGGCCTCTCCATCTTGATTACTGAACATAATTATTTAACAAAAACATGGGATGGTACTAATTTATAGTACACTCCTTTGCCCCTTGGTACCATTGGTGTCACCAAATCAATATTGCAAATGGCGCCAGTCCCATGGTGTCACTGTTGACGAAACGATTTTTTTTAAACATTTTTTTATGAGCTATTGGAAGTTAAAACATATTGTTTAGTAATGCATGCATTCCAGGGGACGTCCCATTGGATAAGTATTAGATTAGTTTAACCAGTTGGTAAGCGATAAAACTGTTTCACTCGATGTAATTTGGTTTATTAGTTTAGGCAAGAAATAGTGACCCCCCCCCCCTCCTTACCATTATCCACCATAACATTTCTAGCGGCACGGGAGCCTCGAATCTGAAGAGCATTTTAAAATCCATGATCTACGATACCCAATATGCGATTTCGAGTCACCCAATATTTCACCCCCCCCCCCTTCCCTAACCAATGGTGCCAGTCTGTGTATTATTCTACCTTTATGAGGTTTATTTATAATATTACGTTAGAGTAAGAACAACATCAAGAGTGTAGAATTGGAACTGAATTTATTAATCAACATGGTCAACTGATTACAAACTAGGGCGGTATAATCAAGGGTGGTAGAGGCGGACTACCTACTACCGAATAGTGATGCTAATCTACTAAACATCTTCCCTCTCCTGTAAGTAGCGGAGAGGTCTTGTGATCTTCCTCCCTGAGGGTAGCCTTCTGGATGGTCCTGGTTGACCTCCAGTGGATGTTCCTGGGTCTGTGACAATTAAAGTGGATCTGTACGGTGCAGGCTTTAAATGGAATCTATTCCTACGCACTACTTGATTTTCGGTTTCGACAAGGTAAGAGCGAGGTTGTTTGCAAATGTTCACTATTTTCCCATGCCTCTTCAAATCTGTTACCCAAACCATATCTCCCACTTTCAGATCACTCATTCTTGGGGATTGAATGAGAATTTTTCAGGAGGGACTACACTTACCGAGGTAAACGTAGATGGAAGCAGCCGTCGAGTCTCAGGGGATCTCTTGTCTCTTACCGGCGAATGTTCCGGCGTTGTTTCTGGTGTGCCCACGGCTCTTCTAGATTTTCTCTTCGGTTTCGGCATCTTGACGGTTCTTAAATCGCTGCCACCATGTATTATTCTACCTTTATGAGGTTTATTTATAATATTACGTTAGAGTAAGAACAACATCAAGATTGTAGAATTGGAACTGAATTTATTAATCAACATGGTCAACTGATTACAAACTAGGGCGGTATAATCAAGGGTGGTAGAGGCGGACTACCTACTACCGAATAGTGATGCTAATCTACTAAACAGTCTGGCACCAAAGCGGGAATACGTCGTAACATTGAACTTTCATCTGTTAGTTTTAGTAGGCGGTCCGTCGAGGTTCACATCCGTATTCAAGGTGAAACACAAAAAAAAAAAAAAGAAAAAAAAGACGAAATATGCGGTTTATGGTGTCCTGGCACCACGGTGGCACCACTATTAGTTCCATGGTGGTACAGAGAATAATTCATGAAAATACGGAGGTATAATGAGAATTTTTCCTCAATTTCAAAGGTTGTGTACAATTAGTAAGCAGTAAAGGAACCGAAATATTGAAAAATCGGATATTTTGTGAATATTATCCCCCCACTCACCCCCTCCCTTTGCGAATTTTGGTACTCAGGTGAAATTATGTACAACTCGGAAGTTATTTGAGTCAAACAAAAAAGAAACACAAAAATCGGTTGGAAATTGAGGCCTGGGCAGAGTTTACAGGATTATGCCCGCAAACGCACGTTTTTTAAGCATTAACCCCCCCTTTCCCCCCCTTAAAAGGCAAAATTCAAAATTTCGGCGCCATAGTGCACAACTAAATAGTTTTCCGCGTCGATGAAAAAAAGAACCACAAAAATCGGTTGAGAACTGAGGCCTGGGCAGACGACACAAGATTATGCCCAAAAACGCACGTTTTTTGAGCATCAACCCCCCCTTTCCCCCCCTTAAAAGGCAAAATTCGAAAATCCGGCGACGTAGTGCACAACTAGATAGTTTTCCGCGTCGAACAAAAAAAGAACCAGGAAAATCGGTTGAGTACTAAGGCCTGGGCAGAGTACACAAGATTTTGTCACACACACACACACACACACATACACACACACACACACACACACAGACATACACCTATGGTTTTTTTTCGCGGATTTGGATTCAGAATGGTCTAAAACGGATTACTGTGTGGTTATTTTTTTTTCTGTTGAGTGTTGTCCAACTTCACCCCAGATCGATCGCATAAGGACGCCCAAGTCTTACTGTGGGACGTCCTAAAAATGAAGTTATGGCCAAAATTTCCCCAGAAATCGATGAAAAATAATGTTGGTTCAATTAGGGCTAAGGGGGCTAATTGAATATAAAGTAAGGCGCGCCGTAGTTAGTGTTGCTTCGATACTTGCGATATTTACTGGTATCCATACCTAGCTTCCAATACTTCCGATATTTGAATCGAATACCGAGGGATCGATATTTTACAAATATCAGTAAACATAATGAGGTATCGAAACAGTATCGATAACAAACTACCTACGGTAGGCAACCTGCCTGCTTATTTAATCTGGGAGCATCAAGAAAGTTTATAAAAATGGAATCAAAAGAATGATTACAAATGTCAACATCGATATCTACCTAGCCGTCATTATCATTTTATCAGTCGTTTGCCTTCGTCATTAATCACCATTATAGGGATGGGTATCATTTCTGAAGTATCGGTATTTTGTATCGTATTCGAATATCGATATTCCAAGTATCGTTTGGCTTGAGCATCGATGTTTCAAAATATCGAGTATCGATACTTTAGGGTCACAAAATATTAACATTTCCAATATTCTCAATAAAAATATTTTTTCGAACAATTTATTCATTTCTCACTATGAAGTGTCCAAGCTGAGTGTATTTACTCAACATACCGTTGATTATTAATAACAGTGGATATTCATTGAACATTTTCTCAACATCAATCAACATAAATTAATTTCATCTGTAGGTATAAAATATCTGACGAAATCCGGGCTTATTTCTTTGTGGGTTGAGCTTTACCCAAAAGTAATGACCCAGCAGCCCCCCTACCTTCTTCATTTTGCTTCCTCACTACCGAAGGTAGGGAAGCTTTGTATTCGTGAAAGAAGTGAAAAAAAAATGTCCTCCAAAATCAAAATTTCCACTTGCTTTTTGCGTTTTAGAGCTTCCCGAACAATTTTGGTTCCGTGTCTGTCTGTCTGTCGGTCTGTCTGTCTGTCTGTGGTCAATCCTTGTCCCGGGCAAAACTATACTAACCTGTAGTCCGATTTTGATGAAATTTTCAGGGATTGTGCGGGTTAGGTCTTAGACGGTCCCCTATCAATTTCAGCACCTTCGGACCAATAGGAGCGAGTGCGCATGCGCAAACGTGAATTTCCTGGAACCTCGGTTTCTCGGTTTCTAATGAACCGATTTTGCTCAAATTTGGAGGTTAGTTAGGGACTAACTTCTAAGAGACACCCTATAAGTTTCAATCAAATTGGTCAAGCAATAGCCGCTGCGCATGCGCGAACTTTAAATTTATTGTTACAACCAAAACTCCGCAACTATTCAACCAATTTCGATGAAATTTTCAGGGATTGTGCGGGTTAGGTCCTAGACGGTCCCCTATCAATTTCAGCACCTTCGGACCAATAGGAGCGAGTGCGCATGCGCAAACGTGAATTTCCTGGAACCTCGGTTTCTCGGTTTCTAATGAACCGATTTTGCTCAAATTTGGAGGTTAGTTAGGGACTAACTTCTAAGAGACACCCTATAAGTTTCAATCAAATTGGTCAAGCAATAGCCGCTGCGCATGCGCGAACTTTAAATTTATTGTTACAACCAAAACTCCGCAACTATTCAACCAATTTCGATGAAATTTTCAGGGATTGTGCGGGTTAGGTCCTAGACGGTCCCCTATCAATTTCAGCACCTTCGGACCAATAGGAGCGAGTGCGCATGCGCAAACGTGAATTTCCTGGAACCTCGGTTTCTCGGTTTCTAATGAACCGATTTTGCTCAAATTTGGAGGTTAGTTAGGGACTAACTTCTAAGAGACACCCTATAAGTTTCAATCAAATTGGTCAAGCAATAGCCGCTGCGCATGCGCGAACTTTAAATTTATTGTTACAACCAAAACTCCGCAACTATTCAACCAATTTCGATGAAATTTTCAGGGATTGTGTGGGTTAGATCCTAGACGGTGGACCGCTAAATAAAATTCTACGTTGAAAATATCAATAACTCTTTGAATCATAATTTTTTCGCCAACTGATTCTATACGTCCATGTTACAATGAGTGAAAAAGCTATACTGCCCACCCAACTTGGCAGACGTTTTTCACTTTTAAGCCATTGTGTTGAATTTTCCGCTACAACTGTATCGATATTCGATATTTAAAAATATCGGATCGGATGTATCGATTTCCTGAAATATCTGATAGTGCAGTATCGATACTAAAATATCGAGTTTCTGTACGAAACTATTGATATTTTGAAATACCGGGTATCGGTACCCACCCCTACACCTTGTCTCTGGTACTCTGTGCTAATCATCACTATTCGTCAGTCGCATTTTTTAACCTACCTACCTGATTCTTTGGGCTTCCGCTTTGTTTCTACTTGTTTACTTTTTCGGGGCTTCGTTTTGGTCTACTATGCTACTGTTTTGGTATACTTCTATATAACAATAAATATAAAAAATACTTCCACTTTTTATTATTTTCCTTTCTTTGAGTAACTATCAGTTTGTAAATGCTTTCAGAAACTAGAATAATCTATGCATTAGGTCGAGTATGTACTCGGTATTAGGTTGAGAGTCCCAACTTGGAACAACTTCATTGACGAATACGAGTATTATCTTTCTATAGTTTTGGTTCATTATTTCCAATAATGAACCTTAGAAATCGACCAAGAGAAAAGATTTTTTAACACCCCCTCAAAATTTGATGGTTTACGTTTCAAGGTACGTACAATCCAAAAATCGAATAAAAACGCTGCAAATTATTACACAATAATTTATTATTTTTCTTATAGATCACTCGTCTGCAAAGCCACCGGCCATCCAACATGAAGAAAAATATCGATCGCATTTCGGTCAGCTAAAATTTGAAGGGAGATTAGGCCTCTTTTGCGATTCACACTCGTGTTTCTGATTTATCGTGCGTCCAACCCTTAAATTCTCGTAGGGAGCGAACGGTTTGTCCTACAGGGCTCCGCGTGGTCTCAAAAAATTCTATACTATCTTTAATTGAAGGAAAAACAATACCTTTATACCAACATTTTTTGAGTTGGGGCGTTTGCAAAATTTCAACCCTTAGAAGTGACCTACATCAACCTTTATTCGGAATTTTATTTGATTTTTGGATTCTACGTAGGTACCTTGAAATGTAAACCAACAAATTTTGAGGGGTTTTAAAAAAAATTCCTTCTTTTTGGTTTTATTACATATTGAAAATAATAAACCAAAACAAAGCGTAGAAAGCATAGAATTCACCTAGTTACTAGAATAATCTATGCATTTGGTCGGGTATGTACTCGGTATTAGGTTGAGAGTCCCAACTTGGGACAACTTCATTGACAAATACAAGTATTGTTGTTCTATAATTTTTTATATGGAAAAATACTACTTAGTAGGAAGTATCGAATGATTCTTGGGGTATCAAGTACTTTCGTTTCGATCTCGCGTCGATAACAGTACCAATACCTCGATACTCATTCGATACCAAGTATCGAGTATATGGGAGTATCGACACAACACAACCTTAGTATAAATTAATGAAAAACTGTCAGTCACGCAGTTAGTCACAATCACAATCCTCCACCTCATCCTGCTTGAATGTAGGAAAACTAATCACCAACCATGATTTGCACCTACGTTTCTGCAGGTACTGTTAAAGTTTAATTTCGATACCAACAAAGGTTTTTTCAATAGGAAGTTATCCCGAGGTCTTTGTTAGTTCAGTTTGATGGATGGACCATCTCTCTTGTTCCTTCCGATGAAAGTACTCGACATTCGTGCTGTCGGTTCACGATGAAATCGCGGTTGTTAGACTCCTCTTTTGATGTGTTCGTTAATCAATACGCTTACGGTGTGATTTCATCAATGTCCCTCCGCAGACTTGATCGCTAGCACAGAAATAAAGAGTTAAATCTTTCATTTCAGTTAATTGGGACCTAATTGATACGAAAAAACCTCTCCATTTTTCTCGCCCATTTGTAATCAATCAAGATATGAGGTGTAATAAACGTCACCTTACATATTAAAGTCCGACAAAAAACTATAATGAATGAAAAAAAAAATCAAGGTTATTATTTTGAAATATTTGATTATTATGGTTTATTGACTGAATTTATTATTGTTTATTCCAACTGTTAATTACAAATTCCTCTCACCAGGTATTGGTTCTTATTTCTAAAACGTTGCAAATTATTACATAAAGGTTTATTTTTTTTTTTCGGTAAGATAATACGTCTGCGGAGAAAACGGCTTTTCGATTACCAGTACCATCCAACAATATTTTCCGCAATCAAGACTTCGTAATCCCAAAGATGTGGATCCTTCAATAAGAAATTTGCTTCTTGGTTGCACAACTGGGTGACATGGGTGAAGTGGGTGTGGCAAATAGCTTCCTAGTATGAACCGATGCATTGTAGCTAATCTCAGAGCATCAATCTCCACGTACCTTGGACTCATAGGGAACCATCTACATGCCAAGCACATTGAAAATGTGATCGAATTCGGGTGGAAAATGTAGATTTCAAGGCATTTACAAGGTTTTCCGTTTGCGCATGCGCAGAGGGCTCTACCAATTCTAGGGCAATGATTATCTACACCCCAATTCGCATCAAAAATGTCATTGAAATCTGACTATATTTCGTATAGTTTTGTCCGTTACAAGGATTTCATGACAGGCACACAAACAGACAGACAGACACGAAACCAAAATTGTTTAGGAAGGATTAAAACCTGAAACGCGGGTGGAAATGTTGTTGTTTCAGAACATTTTTTTTTAACCTTGAAAAGTGAAAATTCCGCTACCTTATTAGAATCGTAAGCAAACGGGTAGTCTGCAACATAATATGGAAGTGAGATAGTTTTATTCTAGACATGAAACGAGATCTTTTTTTTTTCAATTTGATCATAATTGTTTTCAATGATGCACCTTTGAAACTCACCAAGAAAACAAAATTGTAACCCTCCTTCCCTCAAAATTTGTTGCTTTTCGTTTCAAGTTACGAAGAATCCGAAAATGAAATAAAAATGTTGCCGTCTGCCGTACGGTCCTCTTTTTTTTTTTTTTTTAGGTACCACAGGCCGATTTTGGTGTATGGGCTTTGTTCTGACTCCGAGGGAACACAATGGGGTATTTCAGTCAATTTTTTTAAATTTTTTTTTTCAAAAGAGTATGGCTCAGGAATAACGGTAATCGGGTCTGTTCATCGAGAACATGTTTTTTAAAAATCAGAGAAGCTAAGGAAAGTTGAAGATTTGAACGGTGTGACGTAGCTACCCAATCGTGACGTAGCTAGCTACGTCTTTGAAAAAAGTATCCATGCACAGAGAAGCGATGAAACCCTTGGAGGACCTCTTGGATACTACAAAATACTACTCACACACGCACGCGGCATAAGTGTGTGTGCATTAAGGGAGGCCCGCCTTTTTTTCAAACGTGTGATCTCTTTAATTAATTGTTCTACCACATGTTATTGTATCATTGGGCTTAAAGTTGGAGTATATAGGTTTTCAAGGGTGCTGAATCCAAATTTGAGGTCAAAAACCTGAATTTCCGACCCACCGGAATACCCCATTTGACTCAGGACAATTTTGTTACCCCCCCCCCCCCCCCCCCCAACTGGACTACTTACTACCCTGCACGATTTTACTGACTAGATATTAATTTATCCAAATAGGTAGCGAGCATTCATGTGATGCCAGCATTCCAATTTGGAGCTACTACTAGATAACTACCGGCCGTTGACTGGAACTGACTCGAAGACGTCTCAATTCAATTGCCGGTAGTTAATTTCGTAGTTGGAAAGTACAAGTTATAAGGTTGATAGGAACTGACTTAACGACGTCTCATTTCAACCTCACAACTTGTTTAAAATTGAATTTACTTGAGCAAATTTCTATTTACTGGTCGGATAGCGATCAGAACCAAAAGGACGTCAGCATTTCCTTCCAGTAAATAGTAATATAGGAATTTTGATCAAAAGGGTACTGAGCTGTCTTATAAGGTTTGGAGTAAGCAAAGATTTGACTTGGGAAACCTTGAAAGAAAAACTTCAACTTTTTCAGAAAACACTTCAATCAAGATACTGGCAGAATGGGCAGTTTGTAACTGGCTGAAGGCTAGGAACTTTTTGAATTGAATGAATCCTCAAGGGACGGCGTACGCCCTTATAACGAAGGGGTAGTTGTGAGAGGGGGTGTCCCCACTCGAGGTGACCCCCTTCCTACCCTGGAAGGGTTCTCCCTGAAGGGGATGGCTCCTCCTATTTTGCCAGGGCCTCTTTCGTTATTTTTATTGCGAAAATACTATAACCAATAGTGGTTCATTTGGGAACTAGTTGTGCCCTGAAGCTTTTGGTTGATATCAGTCACTTCTAAGGGTTGAAATTTTGAAAACGCCCTAGCTTAGACACATTTTGATATTAAGGTATTATTTTGGTTTATTATTTTCAACAATGAACCTTTGGAATCGACCAAGAAAAAAAAATTTTAACACCCCCTCAAAATTTGATGGTTTACGTTTCAAGGTATGTAGAATCCATAATCGAATAAAAATTTGGCCGTCCGTACGCGGCACTTTTGCCACTTAGCATTGACCGATTTTGATGAAATTTGGTATGTGAGCTCCATTTGGGGTCTAGTTGTGCCCCGAAGCTTTTGGTTGATGTAGGTCACTTCTAAGGGTTCCAAAATGAATTTTGAAATTTTAAAAACGCCCTAACTCAAAAAATTTTGATGTAAAGGTATTGTTTTTCCTTCAATTTAAGATTCTACAGAATTTTTAGACACCACAGGGAGCTCTGTAGGACAAACCGTTCGCTCCCTACGAGAATTTAAAGTTTGGATGTACGATAAATCAGAAACACGAGTGTGAATCGCAAAAGATGCCTAATCTCCGTTCAAATTTTAGCTGACCGAAATGCGATCGATGTTTTTCTTCATGTTGGATGATTGGTGGCTTTGCAGACGAGTGATCAGTATAGAAAAATAATAAACCATTGTGTAATAATTTGCAGCGTTTTTCATCAATTTCAAATAGTGTTGTATTTTTAGAATCGATTGAGACCACTCTGAGCTCTTTAGGACAAACCGTTCGCACCCAATGAGAACTTGATGGTTGGGTTGGGTGGAGGGATTGTTCGGATTGGGGTGTTGCAAGGTAGTGCATTGCACTTACAGAGTAATGTTTTGAGATTATCTACTATGCATCGGATCTTCTATACAACCTGGTTATGGGTACGAGGAAGCCATGTGCTACACCCATTTGAATGAATTCCATTTCGAATTTATTCTTCTTCCTCGATTCCATCGTTTCATTATCAAGACTTGATAATGATTTTATAACATGGTTATAAAATTAAACCTTCTCGTCCCTCTCGTTCACCATTGTTCTTCTTCGTTTCCTTTTATTCTCTCCAAATACCAGCAAAACCGACTATCCAGAAGACTTCCAAGTAGCGCAAAGCTTTTCTTCCCCGTAAATCCCGATGTCGACTTCTTCCATTCTTCCCTCTTCAACCTCAATACCACCATAGCTAGATCCCCCTGAATCTTTAACTACCTAATTGTTTTACAATTCCATTTCCTTTCCTATTATTATCCTATTGCCAACGATTTTCCGTTTTTTTCTTCTCTATCTCCGCTAGAATGAGGTATTGTACTTGATGTAATTGGGCTTCCCTGTAAATAAATAACTAAATTACCTATTGAAAATGATAAACTGAAAGGTCCCCCGTCGACCACCAGGGTCGCCGAGTGAGGCGGACCGCGAAAAAACGTGGCAGAACTTCCGACCTGCAGTCCACCTGCTGCAATTGACGTTTCTGCATGATTCGACGATGATCGCGTCGCTGCTTCTCGTCACGGTTTGAAGAGCACAGCGTTCGCCGAAAGGCAGGAAACCTAGTCCCGACGAGGCTATTAAATTCCTGCGATCACTCAGTCGAGTAATAGTTCCAGTCATGTAGCAAGCGTTTGTCAGCTGATTTTTAACCAATACTAACTAGGTGCAGTAGTTGTACTCGTGAATCAAGTACAAAAACGTCTGTCAAGTTGAGTAAGCAATAAAGCTTCCTCAATGTGGCTTATTGTAGTCTTGTCGTTCAGCGATTCCCACAGTTATTCGGCACATTGTGTAACTATTCCATCTGAAGATGATTCGAAACTTGAATGATTCTAGAAGGGTACATGCATTAATGGGTATATTTATAAACATATGCATATATCTGGGGTTTAGTTGACCAAACTAGACTTGATGTTTGAAAAAATATGTAGTATAATATACTACATACATTATATTATTACATAACTATATAAAACATACATATAAACTACATAAAATATTATTTTTCATGGTTTCCACAACGTTTCTTTCCAGGGGCTGGGTCCTATTCATGTGGGATACCTATGAAAAGAAACAATGATGGTAGTGACAAAGAAGGTTATAACATTTGGTGGAAATTTCTTCATCTTATGTATAACTAAATAATTATTCAAGAGTAAAACTAAAGGTTACTCACAGTTTATAGTCCGCACTTTGTTGAATTAGATGTAAAGTACAACTGAGGTAGGTACCTAATAGTTTTGAGTTTCATTATAGGTCTTTTCATTATTATGATGGAATAATAGGACCCAGCCCCTGGGTAGAAACGTTGTGGAAACCATGAAAAATATACTACATATTATTTCGAACATCAAGTCTAGTTTGGTCAACTAAACCCCAAATATCAAAATCCATTAGACAAAAATACACTCAATCATATACATATACAGGGTGTCCCATATGTTATCCACCAAACTTTGGTAGTCGATTCTACAACTTACTTGCAACAAAAAATGTCTCTTAGCAATTTTTTTAACCCCCTTAAAATCCGACTTTTTGACTTTTAAGATTTTTTCGTGTTTTCGACCTTACACCTTTAAAACGGTCATAACTCCCTTAAATTGCAGTCAAAAATTAAAAATAAGGATACCGTTGGAAAGAGCGTGAAATTTCTCAATTGATGAGCCGTTGACAAATTAAGAAAAACTGAACGCTAGAGTAGTTTTTTTTTACCTCAAACTTTAATATTTGTCAATTTCTTTTTTTTTCAAAAATTTTGATGATTTTTCCCCATGGAAACGAGGTATTTTCCAAAGGGGCTCAAAAGCTTAAAAACTTCTCCATTAATCAGCTTTGCAACGGTCACCCAATTTTTAGTTTCACTGTGGAATTAGAGGGAGAAAATGGTGTTTCAATGCGAAAAACGTGCATTTTTTTCAACGAAATTGACGGTTTGACAGGAGGAATCCGGTGTCTGCTCCGCCGCCCCTCCTCCCAAGCACCACGTCCCCACGTCAAACCGTCGATGCACGTTTTTTCGCATTGAAACACCATTTTATCCCTCTAATTCCACAGTAAAACTAAAAATTGGGTGACCGTTGGAAAGCTGATGAAATGGAGCGGTTTTTAAGCTTTTCAGCCCCTCTGGCAAATACCTTGTTTCAATGGGGAAAAATCATCAACATTTTCACCAAAAATAGAAATTGACTATTTTTCAAGTTTGAGGTAAAAATACTACTCTAGCGTTTTGTTTTTTTTCGACTGGTCAACGGCTCATGTATTGAGAAATTTCACAGTTGTTCCAACAATATCCTTATTTTTAATTTTTGAGTCTAATTTGAGGGAGTTACGACCGTTTGAATGGTGTAAGGTCGAAAACACGAAAAAAGTCGGATTTTAAGGGGTTAAAAGAAAATTGCTAAGAGACACTTTTTGTTGCAAATTGGTTGTAGAAACTACTCCCGAAGTTTGGTGGATAGCATATGGGACACCCTGTATACATGCATATATCCTATGAAGGTTGTAACGCACTGTTTCGACTATTCAATTTCAAGTCTATTCAATTGATGGACTGAAAACTGCACACTACAGCGATTGGCCTGGTGATGAGTGACGGCGGTGGTAGTCCCAACAAAATTACTGACAATTGCTTTCCATGAATGTAAATTTATTAGAATCTGTGATGGCTCCTGCCTATCGGATCGGCATGAAATTCATCAACAATTATTTAAAATATAATATAGTTTAATGGATATAATATGTGCCTTTTATTTTGTTTCAGGATGGAACGACGCCCCTCATTCTCTCCGCAGCCAATGGACACGTGGAGTGCGTCTTGGAGCTGCTCGACCAGGGAGCTGATCCTTGTGCCAGAAGACACGTGAGCCGACAATTTACTATACTGCATTTAAATCTAGTATTATTTATAGTATATGATCTTGTTCAAATGTTAGTAGAAATAATTGATGTTATTTGGTCAATTCTAGACGGGAACCACCGCACTTTTCTTCGCAGCGCAATCCGGCTACACAGAAATCGCAAGCATTCTTCTCAGACCACGGGACCACCTGTGGACATACCCAGTGTGGTAAGCCATAACTGTCTTACTGAATAAAAGTCTGCCTAGTGGGTGTGGCATATAGCTTCCTTACAGTGGCGTCTCCTCCAGGCAAACATAGCAAACGCTGTTTGCCCTACTGAAAATATGCAAAATTAACAAATTGAATTTTGATGAGATTCTCCTATATTTCCATTTTTAAACATTAAGTAACATTTAGCCGATTTTGGGAAATTTTTATAAAATTTAGGGACTATTTCATGATAACCAAGGGAGTTAGATGAAATAGGAGAATGGAATAAGTACGTATTTTTCCTAGAATACTAGCCCGCAACACATCAGAGAGTTGTAGATATCGCTAACTACGATCGATTGTGGATGCTATGGGGACCGGCGATGCAGTTCAAAAAAATGAATTTTGCCAAACTGTTTTGGATGGAGAAAATACGATCGGCGGGTAGGCGGGGGGTCAATGTGTGGTCTAATATTCCTATGCCCCACTACATTAAGCCCCACTACGCATAAGCAAAGGCAAAACAATCTACTAGCTGTTTCCTGATCTTGAAAGCAGAGAAAATTGTAAGATGAGCCATGGATACTAAGCCATGGTTGCGCTTCCTTAGCAACCAGTAATCAAGTTTAATGAAGGAATTCTTTATTTCTTTGAATGGAGTGTGAAGCGTTTATTTCATCTAAATAAGCTCCATTATGAAGCGAAAACATGATTGGAAGGTACTGACGATGGCAAGCTGTTTTCTTTGCTGGCGCTTGAACTATACAGACAAATAATAAACCGTTGTGTAATAATTTGCTGAATTTTTCATTGTTGGTTATTCCTCTAAGACTGGTCAAGGTGTTTGCCTGACGAATATTCTCACCTGACGCCCCTGCTTCCTTGTATTCATAACTCGATTTTATTGATGATCAAATGCGACGTAGCTAATCTCAGAGCATCAATCTCTAAGTACCTTCCACTACCCTCTTAGGGAACCATCCATCCGCCAAACCCCACAATCTTTGGAAATTTCATCAAAATTGGACAATATCTTCTTAAAGTTTTGTCCGTTACCAGGATTTCTTCACAGACACACAGACACGAAACCAGAATGAGGAATTTCACCATGTCGGAATTTCCTATTTTTGACCTCAAAATCGGATTCAGCACCTCGAAAAACCACCTACGGCAAACTTTCAGCCCGTACCACTACTAACTTTCAGCCCTAATTTACGAAAATAAACAAAACAGTTTAGAAAATATGAACGTTTAAAAAAACCGGGAGGATGACGTCATCCTGGAATAGTTCATTTACGGCCACTTGAAGCGCTGAGATCGAGATATCTAGTCCGTTTCCCGGTTATTTCTTGAAATCATAAATTTTGATTGTCTCCCAATTAACCGAAATTAACCCGATTTTCATCTATCCCACACCATTAACTATTCAGGAAAAATGCAAACAGAATCGGCGAATTCCTCATTGTTCAGGAAGGTCTAAAACGTAAAACAAGAGTGGCAATTTAGATTCTGGGGAACTTTTTTTTTAATTTTGAAAAGTGAAAACAAAGCTTCCGCTAGCTCGGTAGACTCTGAAACAATACTGAAAAAAATAATCAGTACGAGTAAGGTCGCAATTTCCATTTAAAACATAAAAAAAACTGTTCACAAATAAAATTCGCCAAAATTGAAATTTCCATTCGGGTTCATTTTATTCCTGAACAGTTTTGGTTCCGTGACTGTCCTGTCTGTGTGTCAGTCATGAAAGCCTTGTAATGGGCAACAATTTACGAGTTATTGTCCGATTTGGATGAAGTTTTCACATATTGTACGAATTGGGGTGTAGATGGTCCCCTATGAGGGTAGTGGAAGGTACTTAGGGCGGAATTCATAGTCATTACTTAAGTCTGAGTGCACCCTCAAATGCATCGATAAGGGTTGGCGGGCACTCATTTGTATTCATAGACAAGATTTGAGGGCGCCCTGAGGGAGCACTCAGTGCTAATTCTAAGGGCGCACTCAACTGGTATTCATAAACCAAACTCAGCGTTGAGTTGAGGCCCACCCTCGACTCAATGGGGCAAAATCCTGAGTGCTGGCCGGAGGTACCTTAAGTGCCCCTCAACCACAGTTACTATCAGATTTTCCTACTGAAAATAGTGTAAGCAAGTCAACTACCTATCTATTTTGTTTGTCTAATAAAAATAAGGCGATTAGACAAGTTTTTCCGTCAAAATATCCAATGAAGATCATCGCAAACTTGAATTTCCTTGTAACAGTCTTTTCAATATTTTCCCCGAACTCGGTTGAAATCTTCCGAGATTGTGAGTTTCTTTCTTGAAGTTGTTGTTTTACGATCTTGTTTCTAAAGTTCTTGTTTTACGATCTAGTAAAATGATCAAGAAGAACATACATATAGAAAATTATATGGGTTGGTAATAAAGTACAAGTTGAATTAAAAAAAATCCATATAGGTACGAGTTTATTTCGGACTTTATATTGTTTGACACAGGTGAATAAATAAGTAGGTAGGTAAAGGTGTTGAAGGGTTCCAAACGTCATAAATATTCGTATATTTGCTTGTGTATAGTCCTTCTTCATTCGGCCGGGAGAAGTTAATTTGTCTGAAACAATCAATGGGTTGATTTGGTTAAATGATGCCTAAGAACACTCACGAAAAGGATACCAAAATGTCTTTTTGTGTTTATTACTTTGAATAATGGTTCTTTCTTTCGTATCGTACCTACATATAGGTACATACTTTTACTGCTAATTTAAGGAAATCATAATTTCTTACCTTCTTCAGAGCAATATAGTCGAATCCGATGGCAGCAAATTCATTCCAACTGATGAAATTGCGGAGATAGGAATCAAGTTACAAACCTCCGAAAAAAGTCAGCACCCTCATATAATTGAACAGACTTCAATTTGATTGATTCACCACTGCTAATAACTCAAAACTAATGGTTACTTGTAGGAAGTCGGACAAAATAGAGAAATTAGCATGCAAATCCACCGTAACGAAAATGCAATAAGAACCGGTGACAAGGTTATAACTCACGATCAGTGCGAATACGAGAAGGAAATTTCCCCGTGCTTTTTACCCAAAATACCCTTGAAACAGGGAAATATCCCCACCAAGGCTGCCAACTTAAGGTGAAAATGAGTTGAGTAGCCCCTGAGCGTCCCCTCAGGCTCAGTGTGCACTCAGGCGACCACAACACTTAAGTGGGCCGTCTCAATCAACTATGAATACGGACTGTTGAGTCGAGGCCGACCCTCAACTCAGATAATTGAGGGCTCGCTCACATTCAAGCCCTTGTCTATGTATTCATAGACAAGGGCTTGAATGTGAGCGAGCCCTCAATTATCTGAGTTGAGGGTCGGCCCCTCGACTCAACAGTCCGTATTGATTGATCTTTTGAGATTATCTACTATGCATCGGATCATCCATGCAACCCACTTGGCAGACTTTTTTCTTGCTCGATTCCAAACGTTCATTATTATAAATAAGAAAGGCATTTTTGTGAAATCCGCGCAGTTTAGAATGGAAAAAAAATTAGTTAGTTCCAAGATAAATTTTCTAAAAATTTGGAAATTTATAAATTTTCAAAGTTTAGAATATTGTTTTTGTGTTTACAAGGATTGAATGGGTCTGAAGTCTTGAGGTAATTTCATGAGCTTTCCAATGGTTTTTTGAGCTTGCTGCAAGACCAATAAAATGAAGTAGATTTGCTGTAAGTTTTTGAGGAAATATGATTAGTTACAGATAAATAATCACGCCCCCCTCCACCACACACACACACACACACAACAATGCTGGTTCATTATTTTCAATAGTAAACCTTTGAAATCGATCAAGATAAAAAATTTAACCCCCTCCCCCCACCGTATTCAAAATTTGTTTGTTTTCTTTTCTAGGTACCTACGTAGAATTACGTAGAAGGGCACTTTTCTTAGGAAATTTGGTATATGAGCTGAATTTGGGGTCTAGTTGTACCCCGAAGCTTCTGGTCATCGTCAGTCACTTCTAAAGGGTTGAAAATTTGAAAACGCCGTAGCTCAAAAAATTTTGATATAAAGGTATAGTTTTCATCAATTTTAGATAGTATTGAATTTTTAGAATCGAATGAGACCTCCCAGAGCTCTGTTGGACAGACCGTTCGCTCACTACGAGATCTTAAGGGTTGGGCTCATGATAAATCAGAAACATGAGTGTGAATCGCTTTTTGTTTTCTTTTTTATGGCACATGCAGCCTTCAGGTGGTCATGGGCGCCAAATTAAATGGTTACCTACAACAAATTATTGATTAAAAATCGAAAAAGTGAGAAAAACAAAAGCTTTTACAGTTTGTAGAATAGTGACAGAGTGCTCAATTTATCGAAGATAATTCAACCAAGCTAAATTGTTACCCAGGAGCTCTTCTAAATTCCTCGGAGATTCGGGTGAGAGGTTTTTGAAAATTTGGTATTCAGTCGGCAAGTGAGAAACAGTCAGTTTCTTCGAGTCCTTAGCAACCAGTAATCAAATTTCCTAATGAAGGCACCTACAACTCTTAATTTCTCAACTCTTAAGTAACAACTCGTTGATTAACCCAAATCTTTAATTTCTTCAACTCTTAATAATTAAGATTAAGGGTTAATTATTAAGCCAAACAACTCTTAATTAACTCTCAATTTCTTCGAATTGAGAGTGAATCGTTATTTATCAAAACGCTGCAAATTATTACACAACGGTTTATTATTTTATATAGATCACTCGTCTACAAAATCACCAACCATCCAATATGAAGAAAAAAATCAAAAAAAAATAAATAAATAAATAAAAAACAAAATAAAAAAAAAATTAAGAAAAAAAAATCAAAATCACCAACCATCGATGCTTTTTCGGTCAGCTCTAATTTGAACGGAGATTAGGCCTCTTTTGCGATTCACACTCGTGTTTTGATTTATATATATATATTTCAATATAAACCCTTAAATTACGTAGGGAGCGAACGGTTTTCGTACAGAGCTCCGCGTGGTCTCAAAAAATTCTAAAAATTCCACTAAAATCCAAAATTGAAGGAAAAAACAATACCTCTATATCGAAATTTTTTGAGTTAGGGCGTTTTCAAAATTTCAAAATTGATTTTGGAACTCTTAGGAGTGACCTACATCAACCAAAAGCTTCGGGGCACAACTAGACCCCAAATGGAGCCTACATACCAAATTTCATCAAAATCGGTCAATGCTAAGTGGCAAAAGTGCCGCGTACGGCGTACGGCGGACGGACGGCCAAATTTTTATTCGATTTTTGGATTCTACGTACCTTGAAACGTGAACCATCAAATTTTGAGGGGGTGTTAAAATTTTTTTTTTCTTGGTCGATTCCAAAGGTTCATTATTGAAAATAATAAACCAAAATTAACTTGATTTTGAAGTAGGTATGTAGTAGGTAGGTAGTGACAATGGCAAAGCCGTGTTCTTTACAGACGAGTAACCTATGTAGAAATAATAACCTTTGAGTGTAATAATTTGCAGCGTTTTTGACATTTTCATGTCTTTGCTTTGGCTCATGAACTGCAAAATCGTCACGAAAACTAAGCTAATCTTGCTCACGCGACCAATAAATAAAATAGACTCACTGTGTTGCGTAGAGAACAATCAACAACCTAACATTTTGCTTTGGCACATGAACTGAAAAATCGTCACGAAAACTTTGATGCTTGGGTACATGAACCTAACAACCTTACTTCACTACCTTGTTGTGTAGTTGGTTGACATGAAAATGTCCCAATGTGTTGCAGTCTCGTATGCAAGCATTTAAAATTGAGTTTATGATTTCGAATCGAGTGTGAAGCGTTTAGTTCTTTCTAATAGACTTGATTGTGAAGGTTTGTAGGGGGAAACCTACAAATATTTCCCTTACACCTCCCAGCGTGTGGTGACATTATCACCAGTTATCTGTATAGACTTGTGCGGATTGCCTATCAGTTGAATCTGCATGCATGAAACTCGTATTATCAAGGCCTTTCAGCCCACCGACGAGGATTTTCCTCGAAAAATCGAATGAACGGCGACGACGCTCGATCTCCGCCCTAAAATGCCGCCAATCGAATCCCGAAACCCTTCGACGTATCAGAACCGAGTTAGCGACTCGCGTCTCGAGTAACCACGTTAAATCCGACCAACGACGTCAGAGCCGTCGACGACGCAATCGAGTTAAAACGACGAAAGACATTTCGACGTTGGTCGTCAAACTCGAAAGCACTCAACAGGTAGGCGGGAAATTCATCTCCACCGACAGGACCCCCTGTATTCTCCCCAGCAGACGACCGACAAGCGACAAACAACGTTGTCCTGCGGTAACCAGGTGAACAAACTTCTCAAAGTTGACGTTGAAAGCTCGTATCAAGTGGAATTTGGGCGAATGAAGCAACTTTCGGAAATTCCCCTTCAAAGGGCGAAACTCACTTTGGAGTTCCTCTTTTTGACACGAGAGAAGTTAACATTCTTATTAGGTTTGTGCTGGAATGGCACCATATTTGGGTTGCTACTAACGTTAAAATAGTTTGCATTTTTTCCCACTATTATACTGGGTGAACACGCCTGAGTCCAACCTTCATGGGATTGATTCTACAGGGTGTCCCATGTTAAGGCTAAAGGGGACAGCCCTCTAGTTTGATTCTCTTTTAGGAGATGGCGCTAGCGTCGCACTCAAAAGTTTTCCCAAAGTTTTTCATCCTCCACGAAAGATTTTTTCCAATTATAATACGGGAATGTATCCAGAATAAGTAGATCTCGGTTTCCACCATTGAGTTTTTACCATACTATAATTATTTTAATCATGAAATCGCAGAATCGGGCTATTAAGGTGTGTTGAGTAAAAATGAGATAGCTTGCATATTCATTGTCATTAATAATTGATGAATGATTGGTTAGAAATCCGATTCTTGGACAATTGGAGACGGAAAGGGTAAATGAAAAATACCGCACGCTCATTGGTTGCTAGCAAATGGAGTATGAGGTTGGTTGCCTAGCGACCCTTGTTACCCTCCCCTTCAATCCGACCCTTCCACCGAAAAACTTCGAGAGTCAACAATTGTCAACAACCAACAATTTTCAAGTGAGAAAATGTCTCTTCGCAATTTG